>JAMLFT010008703.1:0-13441 GCA_026544285.1 Pachyrhizus erosus | reverse complement strand
TTATATTGATCAAATATTATTTTATATTTCGTTCATACGTATCAAAATCAACGTAATATATATTTTTAAAAATATGAATCATTTAATATTTTTTATTGATATTAAATTTTCATAAAATTTTATATAAATAATTAAAATAATATATAATTATAATTTAACGATTAGATCAATCAAATTCTCAAGTTACATAAAGTTATTCATTTATATAACAATTGATGTAAGTTACACAATTGTCATTTAGACGATAGGACAAAATTCAAAACATTCACTTTATGAAATATGGTACAAAACACATTTCATATTGATTTTGTCAAATATACTTGGATATATCTCTTGTTATTTGAATGTTTATGCATGTTTCTTAATTGGAAGTATGTGTATTATGCTTGTATTATTGATGAGATTTTGATTATGTGATTAATATTATCAAGGTATTAAATATGTAATTTTGAATTATATGAATGTGTTATTATACTTATGATTCTAATTGAGTACATTTTAGGATCTTGTTTTACTTGACTAATTTAAGAGTAGGAGTGTGTGTATATATAATATCATAACCAATGTTTTTTTAATTCATAATTTAATTGAATTTTTTAATTACAATTGAATAAAAAGATCATGCAATTGGGTGATCTAACTAAAAATAAACAGTAAGCATAAAAGATAAATAATAGTAGTACTTTATTGGATAAGAAAAATGAAGTAATTACATGAAAGAAATAACTAACTACATCAATCCCTAATGAAGATGAAATTTAGCTACTCATGACCATAAGAAAGCTCTCCAAAACTCTACTTTTGTATCTCCCAAAATTCTTCGAGAACAACTTTCCAAATGACTCCTTCAAAATTAGCAAAACAACTATCAAATGTAAAAATGATAAAAATAAAACTTCAAGCTACAAAAATATTTTATTTAAAGATTAACAAAAATGAATATAAATAAAGTCTAAAAACATAAAAAAGTATTAAATAATTGCACCAAAATACTATAAGAATTACAAGTATAAGTGACAAGTTAATAAACTTATTCTTAACCAAATTTTTGTGATTATTTAAAGACCAAAATGACTTTGAGCCAAATAATACTTAAAAGTTTGCTTGAAAAGATAAGTTTAAAACCATTTAGATTAATAAGTAAAAAATAATTTATGAAAGAAAATTTATATCTTGTAAAGATATAATGAAACTTGATAATTACCTAAGAATTAAATATAATTTTAATAATAATGATCAATTATTATAAAATTTTTGTGTTCACTTTCTATTGTTTATTTCTTTATATTAATAATTTAGTATTTCAAAATCAATTGTTATATTATCTTTAAAAGAAAAATTTATAACAATTTTTTTTCTCCATAACATACATGTTAACAAAATGTTTTTAACATATCATTATTTGTCTATTAGACGAAACTTGCATCTTGCAAAAAGGATTTTCATAGAAGTTTTCAAAAACAATTCATCACTCAATCTTGTTTTCTTTATTTTTTACATACTTGTACATATATGTATGCATATATAATGTTTACAATAAGGTTGAAACAAAGACAATGTAGTTTTTCCTACTACTAAAAAGAATAATCTGTGATAAACATATTAATTATTTGGCTAAGTAAAGTATTAGAGTCTGAATATCGACAATGTCACATACTTAACACTCCGAGATAAAAAGATACGAGTGCAAAAATAATAAGTTATATGACGTAATAGGAAAATAAATAGATGTTAACAAAATGTGTAATATGTGAAGGTAATACTAAAATTCACTGCCATATATCTATAACTGGTAATTTATTAATTATTAATCCTTTGGAAATATTTATTGAAATGGCCCGCAAAAGTTGGAAATGTACTAGGACAGGAAACCGCGGTAGATAACACGAGAAGTGACCAAAGTACCCTTGTCGAATTACAACATGGCTTCTTTGTGTCTGTTTGTTCTCTTCAGGAAAAACACAAACAAGGATGATACCGCAGCAGTGGGGGTCTCCATGTGGAAATCAATGCACAAATAAATACGCTGCCCTTACCAAAATTCCATGTAATGTAACCCTCTTCAATGTTTCCTCATTATTCATACCTTTATTTTTGTAAATTTCATGATTGTTCTATTTGTCATATGCATGCAATGCATACAAGCATTGTATTCCGGAATTGTGCAATCCTTTTCATTACCCATAACATGATTTCTGGCTAGTTTTCAATTTTTTGGGTAGATTATATGTTGGATTATTCAAATTATTTTGATATATATTATAATGCATTAAGGTAACTCAAGGAAGAAACCATACCAAAAAAAACTCAAGGAAGGACTATTCCTGGCTCATTGAAGGCTATTATAGCTATTATGGTTGATGATGTCGATTTGAGGTTATTCTGGTGTTAATTGGTTTTGGGTCTGCACTCCAAATTCCTTCTTTGCTTCCTTTTTGCACTAACAAATCCTACTTGTTCTATTGTAGGGCGAGTATTCTGCAAAAAGGGTTGCAACTCAGATGGAGAGACATGGGAAGAATGTGAGATTACTTTGGCTTTATGAATTTCACTTTGTTGTATTTCTGCAACAATACTTGCACAATAGTCAGTGTTTTCTATTTCTTTTTCCGTTTCCTGTCCTTAATAATTGTTTTAAAAATTTACAAAATTTGTTTTTGAATTGATAATTAGTTTTGAAAAATAGAGGGAAAAAATTTACCTTTGAAATTGGGGAGGGGAAGGTATCGGAGTTCGGCTCCACTTTTTTTAGCAGTTAAACAGTAAGCCAATTCAGCAATAATGAAATTGGTTTTTGCTATTGAAGCAACACAGACTGAATGTACGAGGTCAAACAAAGGCTTCGGTTTGTAGATGGCAGAAGTAGTTCTTTATCTTGTATTTTGAGAACAGAATTGCTAGCAACTTGGTTTATCTCAGTTTTCTTCCTGGCACTTTTGAGAAAAATAATGCAAAAATTTTGATTGTAAAAATTGGGCTTGCTTAGTGGCAGAATTTGATTTTGATTAACAAATGACAAGAGCATTGATTAACCAGGTTTGGAGGACTGCAATCAAATATGCTACAAGGATCCTGTAATAAAGGACCAGCAGTGGAGTGCTTATATTGATCGTTCCCCTGGAGCTGCCAGTTATTCAGAGGTATCTTCTATCCTTGCTCATGTTCCTTTTATTTTCCATATTCGTGATTCCAACTTGCAACTTCTGATTTTTTCTAACAAATACTGTTTGTCTTATAATAGTTTTAATGTGTAGTTCTGTGATCTTAAAGGAAATGTTGATGTATGTTGATTGTTGAGTTATTGTCAGAGAAATATTTTAGAGTGAAAAGTTTTGGGTTTGATAAGAACTAATGGAACCAAGTATTGAACTGTTACCTTGGTCACTGCTTGCTAACGAGTGAACTACAAATTGATTGTGTATGGTGCTTAAAATTGTTTTAATAGGATTATTCCACTTATTTTCTAGCCAGCATAATCCAGTTTTCAGCTATGAAATCTAGACAATATTGAAAAGGAATGGCTTCTGCTGATCAATTGTGACATGCTTGTGGCTTTTCAATAGCTTAAGATTAATTATGGTATGACTGCTATATTTAGAAATTAACGATTAATTGTTTCCTTTACAGGAATGTTTTCATGCATGTGTATCTGGCTGCGGTTACAGGGTTAGTTTGATTTCAAGAACATAATTTTGAGTTAACTTTTCATACGCATTCGAGCTTCCCCCCTCCCTGCACACACACAAAAAGGCTCTTAGAATCCTTTTAACAAGTAGGGAATAATGCTTTTTGAATTTGCTATTCTTGCTTCATGTAAGCAGTTTTTTTTCTATATTTGTTTGAAAAAGGAAATAAATAATGATTGTGATTTTTAACTTCTGTTTATTGAAACTGCTTATCAGGTTTCAGTCTCAAATCAGTTTGATAACCTTCAATAAGTTCTCATGTTTATAATTTGAAAAATTAAATAGGGAAATGTATCCCAATATTGATTTAAAATCTCATCCAAGGTTTTTAATTGTGGATTGCATCACATGATGTGGGCGCATATCTTAGCTATAGTGGCTGCCGCAACTTCATGATGACATTTCTGTTAAGTACCAAAGTGAATCTTCCATTTTTCGTGTTTCAACTAGAGTCTAGTTAGAATGATTATTATAAAATTTGATTCCTTCCTTTGTTCATGGTATTGTATACATTCCACATCTTCCAGTAACTAAAAATTGAATGTAATTCATCAAACAGAAAACTAATTCTCTTTTCTGCATCAACTAGTTTGCATTGGAACTATTAGGATACAGGCGATCTTCTAAATTTATTGCATCTATTTAAATCATATATATCATCAATATTTCTCTGTTGCTTTGATGTGGCTTTCCATATATTAAGCTGTCACTATTGCATAGCCATTTATTTTAGTGAATCATGTTACAGATGTACATGTCTACATAACTCAAACGAATATATTAAAAAATTCAATGGTAATAACCCAATTATATACTTTGCATATTGCAGTTTGAGGTTAAATCAGAGGAAGCTGATAAAGTCTGTCCTAACAGGCCACCAAAGCCTGAGACTGAGCCTGCTCAGAAACCAAAGTCGCAACGTGTATACCCCATTGACCCGCCTGGTGACATGCCTGGCACTTCTGCATAGTGAAAGACAAACAACATCTTTGACAAAAATCCAAAATGTATACTTGATATTTTGGTGGCTCTAATCTCACAGGAATTTTTTCTTTGTTTTTTTTTTTTTTTTACCTTGTAACTTGGTAATTGTTATAAGCATGAGTTACTTACATTTTGTGGGCAACAGCAGAGTGGTTATACCTTTCTGCCTTTAGATTCTGGAAACATCTTGTTGCCTTTAAGCTGGGAGCATTGGAAATTTTTGTAGTTGGATAAATAGAGTACAGCAGGGCTTCCATGATTCTATCGAGGAAAGTTTATGTTCTAGCATTTTAAATTTGTGATTTTTTTATCTGATCATTGCCGTTTTAAATCTCGATCAAATCATGGTGAATGGCAGTGATTAGATTAAGAAAATCTGAGCATTTTGTGCTTGTCGACTAAACAATTGCTCTTCGTAGAAGACTGACTTTTGAGATCACGCAACGTTTTCAATATCTGAAGAACCTTTACTCTTATATCCTAGATCCCAATCCCAGTTTGATGACATATTCTTCACTGTTGTTTTGTGATGTATTCTTGACCATTGCAATTTGAATAATTCTGTCTTACAAGATAAACCAATTGGAACATGGAGATTGGAACAAGGTTATCAAAATTGATGTTAGATGCTTTTTTGGTTGCTAATCTTGTTATTTATATGTTTGCGAGTTTATTAGGGTTTATGTCATCATCTTAATAAATTTAGAGTGAAAAAGAAATCATCTACTAATGTTTCCTTAAAGAGACGCCGATGTTTCCGTCATTATTTTCGGTATACAGCTCATTGTCCAATGCTACAATTGAAAAGAAATGCCAGTAGGGGTCGTATAAACAATAAAACAACATATTATGTATTAGAAACAGTTATAAAATCTAATTCCGTTCATCTCCAATGTATTACTATTGTATTAAAAGCATTAACTTTACAAAATAAAAAAAGAAGATATTAGGACCCATGAAGTTTCCTTTATGACATGTGTGTGTGTATATAAATATATATATCTTAATTTATTCAATTAAATCATTTGAAAACATTTAAGCTTTATAATATTTTGACTATACAAAGTTGTAATTATTTTAATTCTATAATAAAAACAAAAGTTTCACAGCAATTAAAATAATAAAAGGATCCTCCCCCAAAATAAAAAAAAAAAAAAGATTTCAACAGAAGAGGAAGTCAAAACTCAACTAATTTACCTAGAAGGCTAAGCTATTCTTTTTTAAAAAAAAAAATAATTCTAAAAGGGAAAACAATATGAAACAAAAAATAACATGTGGGTGCCAATTATATATCCAAATTGCTTTCTCCATCGTTGTTTACTTTCAAAGGAGCTCAAAATAGTGCATTTTTCCGCAGGTTTTCCATTGCATGTTGACAAGACTAGGATGTTATCAGATGGTGTTAGCTTTGCTACTACTTTTGACGGCGTAAATAATCTCGTACATAAGGATGTACCTCGGTCTTAACCACCATATGCATCTTCTTTGAATCTTCCCACAACAAACCATTCCATTCTCTAGCACAATCACATGCTCCTTCAAATACATCCTGCCCACAGATCATACAAATAATCAGACACATACAAGGGTAAGTTCTTAAGACATGAACTCAAATTAATGATGTAAGTTGCTTACTCTGGAAGGGAACTCATCATAATAAAATGCATCTGTCATTTCAACTCTGTTTAGATCTGCTTCCCACAGCCTAATCTGTCAACCATTACAATGCCACATATCAGAAAATGAAAACAAGCAATACACATGCGCATGCACAAACACAAAACATTACGATCCAAAACCTGTTCTGTGACATTTTCAGGCACAGATGGTGTCCTCTCTGCAACACGAGGATGAGCATTTTGCTGAAGGAAAGTGACTATCTGCAACATCAACGCACACGGTTGTCTGTGTTAGATACTGTTGTAGTAAACTTTTAAAAGTCAATTCAAGCAAAAATAGGCTTAATGTTTAAAGACTAAAGGTGTGTTTGTTTTAACATTGGAAAGGCTCAAACGGCAGTTGTATTCAATGACACTATAGAGATGGATTGGAGTGAACGTGCATCAGAATGTGTGATAACTGTAAAACAAATACACTAGCCTACAAAGATAGTAAAAAAATGCCAAAAACTGTAGTGAGTACAAGCATGTTGGGGTGAGGAAGTGTATAGCAGTAAAGAAATGCATTTATTCATCAATGTAGGTCATTCAAATGACAGGTCAGTGGGTAGAAAGGGTTGAGGTTGAGGCAGCTCCCACATATAATGTCTAAAATGGACTAGCTTAATATATTCCTGCAGCAGAGCTACATATGTAAAAGATTATTTTACAAAACTGAAATGGTAAAAACAACATTCAAGGGGCAAATAGACAAAGCTGATACAACTGGTATCCACTATTAGAAGAATTCACACAACAGTATGCACAGGGGTAGAGAGAGAGAATAAAGAAACTGTTATTTTCTATTGATTACTGAGAATTTGAGTGTCTAAGCACTCTCCTTCACAAAGAGTTTCTCAAAAACTACATCTGCAATATCTACTACACTGCAATTTATAACAATTAACTCCTAGCCACCTAACTGGCCCATGTGACCACTTAACTAGTTGACTTGTGGATCAGTCAGGTCTGTTATCTTCCTATTCCTTCTAGATTACACTTTAGTAATAAGCCCCTTATTCCTTATATGACATTTTACAATTCTTATGAAGCATTTAATTTTTTCCACCATTATTTGCTCTTATTAAATATTCTAAGTATTTGTGTTTTTATTGATAGTGATGGATAATATTCTCAGACTTTAATATTTTCACATCATCCATAACAAATTAATGATTATTAATAAAAGTAAAATTGGTATATTAGTAATGTTTTTTTAAAAAAACCAATAAAACCAATTAATTTACTTAATTTTATTGGTCTACGTAATTTAGTTACAAATGTCTTACATTAAGGACCAGAGGGAGTACCATCTATCTGCACAAACCAAGTATCATATGTAGAAGGTATATATTACACTAAAATTTCTATTTTCTATTAGTTACCTGCTCCGCTGTAATACCATTTTCAAAAGCATTATACAAGCTTTCTTTTGTAATAGCCCCCACAATAAGATTTGGAAGCTGATACTCTACCCTGCATAAATCACACGTACTGATACTAAGGAATAATATTTTATTGAAATAGGCAGCTCAAAAATTAATAGCTAATTAATGGTTTCATATAAATATAGTATCAGAAAAATTAAGAATATTCCAAAAATATGGTCCAAGAAGAACAACTTCTGATATCTATATGTATTAAGTAGTTCCAAAACGCAAGAGGCTTTATTGACAGCAAAATATAACATTCTACAAAGTATTTGGTGGCATACCTTGAGAAAAGCCGCAAAATCTCACAATGTAATTTAGAAGTTGAGTAAGCATAAACTCTAAAATTTGTTTCCACAACCACAAATCCCTGAAAAAATTAAATAGAAAGATATTTTTCATTAATATTCACAAATCTGTATAGGGTTTTTTTCTTTCAAAAGGGGCATATTTATTTACTATAACAGAAAAGAATACATTCATTAAAGCCAACCTAAGTGACATGTTAAGCTGCTATCAGTCTAAGGTAGTAACTAGTAAGTAATGATCAGTGAATAAAAGATTCTTGAACAAGAATCAACATGTTTCCTATGTGTAATCCAGTAAAACTTGGAAACTCTAAAGAACACGAGTGTATGCAAATTTATAATGATTGAGATGAAGCAACCAAAACACCTAACTGACAACAGTAATATCCGCACATGAACAAGCAAAACAACTTGGCCATATTTATTGAAATAAATCACATTAATACTTATGCCCCAAAAGGTCATCTAAATCTAAATCATATACAAATACAGACACACATGAACAGACACATTTTGAAGGAACATCGAAATCAGTTTTCAAAGTTTACTTTTTTTATTAAAGAGTAAATTTTTTTAGAAGGGAAGAAGGAAATATAAGGAGAAGAATAAGCCAGCCTGTGTGAACAAGGCACAGTGGAAAAAATGCAGCTGAAACAAACACATTAATACTATAGACTATAGAGCCTTCAGTATTCAGCACATCTGTGAAGGAGTTTTCCTAAAAGAAACCCTATTGTAAAACAAGGCAATGATCTAAATTTTCTATCAAATAAATCCATTCTGAACCCAATAAGAAACCTGTTTTCTAGATGATGAATCAGCCAAGCTCATTGAAAGATTGGTCGCCAATTTTGTAGGTATAAACCAACTTCCTTTCCTGCCCTAGAAAGTTGTTACAAAAAGAAGAAAGAAACAGGAGATAAATACAGATGAATAAATATACAATTAAAATCATCATGAACCTTGTCACATCTGAAAAAACAAGTAGGGAAGTATTATAACCTGCTGAAGTTTGACCAGTCCAAGATCTGCTAGGTCATTAATTATGCTCCTCTGAAAAGTAGTCAATGTGTCTACACTATATGCCTGATGCATTAAAAATCAAGTGTCAAAGTCACAATGAATTCCAGTTACATGAAAAGGAAGTAACAGTTTCAATAATCATATAGCTATAGAGAAAAAGGAACTAAAAAGCATAGATCTGATCAGTCCAACACTTGTGCAAGTAATGTAGAATACCATAATATTAGTTTTTATGGAACAAAGTTCTCATCAAATAACCAGAATATCTTACCTCCCCAATGACATGAAAACTAAGCTCCAGCATGAATGAGATCAACTCAGCTGCATCAACACCTCTCTCCTGCATCAAATTGGATGATGAAGAGCATGTAGAAAACAGATGGCAAAAATATTATTAAAAAAAGCAAAATTAGAGCTACCTCAGAATTAGTGATATATTCTCTGATGATATACCAAAGCTGTGCACTTGTATCCATCAACTGTAATTCACAAGGAACAATCTTTATATTTAGGAGAATGCATTACATTAAGTACAATTGGCTTATAAATAATTTGATGCATACCAAAAACTGGAAACCACTTTCAGTTAATTTTGGAGCTTCTCTGTCTCTGTATTGGCACATGAGAAAATGACATCAAATATGAGATACAGTTTTCAATACCCACACACATACACGCAACAGCTACAAATGAGAAGTACTACTGCCAAGGTAACAAAACCTGTGACTCAGGAGACGCCGCTGGAAAACTTTCATCAAAGAAGAGCTAATATTTAATGGCTTTTCAACTTGACTCGGGCTTATAAGTTGCAATAAGAAACACTAGTTCATCACAAAACATAAGACGCTTCATTTTAGTCAAAATTTAAGCAAGATGCTGTATATCAAATAACTAAAGTAACTTGCGTAACAAATAATATTAAGAATAAAATAAATAGATGTACATGTTAAAAAAAAAAAGTGAAATTAAAAGGTCAAGCATTGTACCTCCCACTGTTCTAGAGCATAAGCCTCAAGATTCTCTAAGGTTGGGAGCCTCACAGTAATATTAGAAGGCATTGATTCCCTTGGCAAAGTTCCACTGCCAAATTTAACCACAAGGAAATATTACCAGCTAAAGCAAATATTGGATTTGGTGTATGATTACAGTCAACGTTATAATAATTACATTACAATAATTTCTCTTGAAAAATTCAGAATGCAGGAGTGACTCAGGTCATTTAATTTCATGGAGAGACCATCCGCTGTCCATATAGGCTAATTAACCCATAATACATAAAGTAGAAAAGTTTTATCACGGGACTCAAATAAACAATTTTGCACATCACATCCTCATCATAGCAGCAAGAGAAAGACGAGCTAACAATTACCATGGCCCATGAACAGAAAAGGAAGAAAAAATTATGTATTACTCACCCTTGTACTAAAAGTTTTTGGAGACTTCTCTGAAATGTTGGATTAACTTTGTAAGTCTTTTCATTCTTCCTGCCAGAAGGAGAAAAACGTACTGAAGTAAATGGGATAAGGCGAGGCTCCAAAGTTGTAAAAGTGATGTTCTAGAACTATGGAAACTTAGCTGTACGCAAAGACACAAAGAGAAGAATATACACAATCCAGAGAAATTAACCATATATTGATATCAGTTCCTCTTGTAAATTGAAAAAATAAATGAAATGAATAGAACTAAGTGATCAGTATTAAGAATTAAATGCCTTCTGTTATGAAGTGATTGATAACTTTCCAGTTTACACAAATGTGTTCTGAAAGAAACAAAGGAAAAAACAAACAGATATCACGTATGCCATGGAGCATGCAAACCAAATAAGCCAATATTTTCCATCAAACTACATGTCACAAATAAAATAAGATTTTATCAAAAAGTCAATTAAACAAATTACAAGATGCAAAAAGGTGTGCACCAACCATACTGTCCATTGTCATTTGAAATTAATTGAATCAGCTTTAACCATTCCAAAGCACAAATGTCTACTTTTCATTTTCACAAAAAATATATAAAAAAACAAACATTTCATTAGAGAATAAATGTGTACCTATCAACAGCTTCAAGGAAAACTCTCAATTGAACCAGCCTATCAATGGCCACTCTGTGCTTTGAAACTCCATCCGGGAGCACCCATTCCTCCAACAATTTAGCTGCTACTGGCACATCAAGTTGAAGCATCTGTATGACGTATTTCTTCGCAAGAGGTGGAAGAGACCTGATATTTTAAGATATGTATATACATCTGTTTAAGCCAAAAAGTAATACTCAAGAAACTCATAAACAAATACCATTTGTTTAACCCACTTAACTCTGAGCTTCTTTATAGGAAAAAAAAGAGAGTAAATAGTCTATGCGGTGTTAGTTTAAATGGTTTTTACACTCGTTCAATCACAAAATGTTTTGTATGATAAGTTTATTGACTTTTACAGTGACTACCTTAAAATCATACCAACAACAATTAAAAGCTATTAAAACTAACACCACGTGAAGGAAGGGTGAATGGGTAGGAATCTGTTACTGAGCACACAAAGATGCATATTTTTTTTCCATAAGTTAGCAAAACATCCAAAAATAAAACAAAAGGAAACTTCGAACCAACATTAATAGTGGAAGTTGGTGCCACCGAGAAAAAGGGTAGAAGGACAATGACCTGAGAATAGCTTCACAAATGAATCCATTTTCATAGAGCTTATCGAGCTTCATGGCTGGCATGGAAGCCACCATGTCCATGAAATTCTTGGCAATGATCCTAACTTCTGGCATTGTGATTCCGATGCCACCACCTTTTCTTTCTCTTTAATGGGATTCTGACTAAAGGGGTCTTTATGCAGAGTTCAAACAACCAAATTGGAAGAAAAAGCGGGTGACTTTATGAAACCCCATCAGGAACCTCGCTTCGTTTCATAATCATAGAGCATACAGAGACACTTTGCAGAGTGAAATTGAAGGATCCAATGAGAAGGGGCGAAAGGGGTCTCTTGCGGCAATGATACGCACCGTTTTGGATTTGAAACAATCACGTGAAGTGGGGGAGTGAGAGTGGTGAAGAGAAGAGAGGAGTCACTGCTTTTGTAGGAAAATTGCTTAAGGGAAGTTAGAGAAGCGGCTCTGGGCGTATGGCAGCTCTGGCTCCAGGGAATTAGAGGAGCAATGCCAAGGAGGAGAACAACATATTTTTAAGGAAAAATGTTTTTTTGGACACTTAAAATATGTATGACACTCAACAAGAAAGAAAGAAAAAATGGTAAATATTGATTAAGTGTTTGAAAAAATCGGTGTCTAAATATAATTGTTTTATATTTTAAATAGTTTTTTATAGAGAAAATTTAGGAGAGTGAATGACATCCAACTTCAAGGTAAAAAAAATCTCTCATTTAAATAATGTACATATAATTATATACATTGATCTCAAAGATATAAATAGGAATTCTAATTCTTGACCTGTAATACGAGACCCTATCTCGAGTTTAATTATCTATTTGGTTTTTATAAATAGTTTTTTTTTAATTCTCATACTTAAAATCATCTTCTTTTAATTTTTATACTTATAATTTTAATTTTTTTTAGTTTTCATTGTAGTCTGTAGAGATTAAAAGGAATTAATTTTTTTTTAAAATTTTAGCTAATTTTAGAATAAAATATAATTAATTTTATTTAGATACAATAAAAAAAAGCTTTTACATAAAAAAAGATAAAAAAAAAATTGTTGAAAAATAATCATAAGTTACAAATTTTCAAACTTATGAAAATAACTTCTTTTAGAAAAAAAAGCTTTTTATAAATTTCAACTATTTTCTCAAACATACATATTAAACATGGTAGATGTAGAGATTAAAAAAAAGAATTATAATTATAAAGACAAAATAAGTAATTAAATATTTTAAATATTTTTATATTTAACATTTAATTATTTAAAATAAATATTTTAATAAAATATTTTATAAAATTAACAAAAACAAATGCTTATATTTTAAAATATGCACTTAAATTTTCTTTATTATAAATTTGTATATGCTTCTTCTAAATACGTAAAAGAATATAAAGCATACGTGAAAAAATATAAAAGTTAAAATATTTAAAAATTATTTAATTAATAAAAAAGTACTTTATAACTGATAAAATTTATAAAAGAAAAGTAAGCATTATAGATTTTTTTATTTTAATATTTTTAAAAATAATTTAATTGATAAAAACAAAGAAATTAATAATTTCTTATGAATAAAATTATAAGCGTTTATTCTTAAGTGCATAAAATTGATTATTAATTGAGAAAAACAAAGAAATTAATAATTTTTTTATGAATAACCAATTAAAAAGAAAAAATAGTAATTTGCATTGACATAAAAGTT
>JAMLFT010008702.1:0-13442 GCA_026544285.1 Pachyrhizus erosus | reverse complement strand
TAATTTCCTAAAAATCTGGAAACTTATTCAATAACAGAAAAGCTAATTTGTAGGATTTTAAACACATAATCCTAACAAAAAGAAATGCTTTATGTAGCTATTATACGCAAAGAAAACATTTTAGGGGAATAATATATCACCAAGAAAAAGTAAACCATAGTTCTACAGGAATCAACACACTTTTGGGGTTCCAGTTGTACCACTTGTATAGCAGATGGTTGCAATGTCATCAGGTTTAGGTGGACAAAAGGGCTGAAGATTGTTGCGTCCCTAAATCAAAACCACACAAACAATGAGATAACAAACATAATAAATAGCAGCAGACCAAATCAATAGCAACACCATTTACAAAAGGAACTTCAAATTGATATGCCACAATAGATAGAAAGAGCAGCACAGAAGTGACATTTGCATACTAATTCAGGGAAGCAGATAATATAATATGAACAAACTATGTATTGCTCCATAAAATCAATATTCTTTGACGCAGGAAACATAAGATTACCTGATTAAGTAACTTTGAATATGTAATAACCTGAACTCCAGTTGACGATGGAACTGACGGCATTTGATCATCCATACCTCCAACTATCTGCATACTAACTAAAAATCAGCATGACTTACTTTGTAAATGAACACTTAATTTCAAGCATAAACCATAAATTCACACATACCACAATTAGACGTACAGTTGGCATATCAGACAAGTAGCTTAGCAACTGCAATGGTGGATGACATGGCACATAAGTTTTTGCAAGACCAAAGATTATATATAATATGCTAACAACATAAACTAAATTAAAGTGGATATGAACATGGCTACATTTCATTTCATGACTGGATAACTAATTAGTTGATACCAATTACAATGTGGATAAAAAAGAATTATCCTCCAAAAATAAAAGGCTATCATCCTATTAATCTATTTTCAGCAATTGTGTATACCATGATAACAAAAAATGATATAAAATTAAACTTAAAAAGCTTTTAACTGAAATATCAACCTGCAATTGCTGGAACTTGACTCCTTGGGGGAATAGGAAATTGGAATAAAAATTCTTAAATTCCCATTCTACAGATGTTATTGACTATTGACTGCTGGAGGAGGTTGCTGAAAAAGTAATTATTTAGGAACTGTTTGAAACTGCTAAATCTTTTTGTTTTTAAAACCTGTTCTGTAAATAGTTTTGAAAAACCATTCTTGAGAGCAAATGACAACAACACGATCTGTTTGATAATAGTTTTCACCTCCACTCCTCCCTGACAACTTCACCTCCATGGAAACCTTCATCAATCTCTCCTTCTGTTATATATTTGGTGGATATTTCAAAAGTTTAGGATTTCTATTTAATTAAATTTAGAAAA
Source organism: Pachyrhizus erosus (assembly GCA_026544285.1). Lineage (NCBI taxonomy): Eukaryota > Viridiplantae > Streptophyta > Magnoliopsida > Fabales > Fabaceae > Pachyrhizus > Pachyrhizus erosus. The sequence continues at coordinate 12,077 of JAMLFT010008702.1, read as the reverse complement.
TATTTTTAAATTAATTTATTGTTTATAATAAACAGATATTTTATTTGACTTTGTCTTATTGACTTGGTCAATTAGACTAGGTCCCACTTAGGTCTTTTGTCTCTCATTTTTCACTGAGTTTCTTGGTTATTCTTATTAAAAAGTTTGTTAGTTCTGTTACCCCAAATTATTTTTGGATGAGCCTGTTATATCTTAGGGGACCTGTGCATCATGCAAATAAGTCTTTGAGGACAATGTGAACTCACACGTTTTAGGCTCAGTTTGTTTGTAACCATACATGTTCATAAATTATGGCTTATGAATTATTAGTTTGTGATTTGTGAGTGGTTCGTGATTGATTGTGATTTTGAACGTCAATGACAACACCTTGTTAGTTCTCTACCATGTCTTGGACCATCGATACAGAACCAGTAAACCCCAAATATGACCACCAACAGCAAGTCAGTGTCCCACCTCCATCTTGGTGGCCCCTGCATGTCATTGGAATCCTCACCCCTCTGTCATTGTATCCCTCACCACCATCCTGGCAATGCCACCATCCACTGCAGGGTCACTCTGCTGTTTCCAGAACACCTCACATCATCAACCAATTGCCACCACCACATCACTCTGTTGTTACCAGAATGCCAGGCATCGTCAACCGTTTCAGCGGGTTAGAGAAGGGAGATGAAAATAAAACAAGTGACAACAAGTTTTGTTTTTGAAAACATAAAACTGTTTTTTAAAAACAATATTCAAACAGGCCCTTAGCTTTCTTGTTTTAGCAAATCTGATTGATCTACAGAAGTAATCATCTTAGTGTGTGTTTGGATTAGCTTAATATCTACACACACATGGTCCAGAAGCCAACAAAGTATACTCAATGCAGAGTATTTGCAAGTGGAAATCCATCAAGTGCACACTAAGTCATCAAAATGGGTACTAATGATTCTACAGGATTCATTATATGGTGAACAGAAGGGATATGCTATATTACGAAGAAGCTCACATATACTTACTAAATTTAATGTTTGAGGTACACAAAATATAACTTGCACAACAGCATGACTAACAATATACTTGACAGCATCAGGACCTACAGAGCAAGCAGTTTCTTGCTGTTAAATCAGAAGGTAAGGCCAAGGTAGATATGTAAGACAAGAAATTTCCTGATAAATTGTAGACAACATACCAAGAGTATCATACAGAGGCACTGACACAAACGAGTATGCAGAGCAAGCATGATCAACAATCAGCCACTCAGGTCTGTTAATAAAATACAACCCAATACTGGAGCCCTAAAAATGAACGTGTAAACCAATGGTTACATGATACTTTGTAAAAATTAAAATAACAATCAACCATGAAACAATAATCTAGCATTCACCTTGGGGATTCCATAATAAATCAAACCAGAACCTATCGCTGACCGGGCTGTGCCTGCTTCTCCATATGTCATCCATTTGTACCTTAAAAAGTGAATGAATAATGGAAATGATGAGAAAGGCGCCAAGTCAATTTAAATGAAAATACAATGAAGGCCCTGAGGTAGACAATTGAGCTGCTTACTCCCCAACAGTTCCATCCACACGGACACGTGTTCCTAGATATTTGTAGTCTCGAAAGGTGTCGACTGAGCGCCTATTATTAACAGAGTTTGACAAAATACATATCAATTTCTTAGGCATGAAAATTATATTTTTATTAAAATAGTGTTGATTGAGATTACTTATCAATCTTATGAAGTTCAAAGCTAAATTCTGCATAGAAAAAGGAGTGATGCTCACACAAAATTATCATGCAGGGTACCAATTTCAGGATGATTATGAAACTTGCTCACCAGCTGCAGAGGAGATCGAACAGATCTGCCAGAAAGAATTAAAATTATATCAGACTCAGATTTGGCCCCAGAATGATGTATAAATTGAGATCAGGAACATTGGAAGAGGAATACCTGTAAACGTTCCACTTTCCTGTTTGTAATTTCTCTGGGAGTACGACACTGTACCCTTGTTCTGCCCAGAAGTAAAGATCAAAACTAACGATATGAAACAAAGTAATAGCAAGAAGGTAATGTAATAATACCAATAAGCCAGACATATGAAAATATTCATTAGTCAAAGGATAGAAAAAATTCCTAAGTTGTGAGGAAGGTTGAACAAATGTCAGTATTATGAATTTGGTCACCTTTGGGTAATCTGATTGACAGTGAAGAAATGTCAGTTTTATGAATATGATCACCTTAGAGAAACAGAGTGTGCTACCAAATAATGGCATTCTGATTTGAGTCTTAGCTCCTATAATTGCCTCCAAAAAATGTAAAATGAATCGGAATAAAATTCAGAGAGCACTAGGCCAGTCACATAATTAATTAACACGTAATTATCACAGTCAATTAACAATTAAGTACCAAAATTAGCGATGTGATTGACCCAGATCACATAACTTGAATGCAGGAAGTCAAGACTCGTCATGCAAGATGAGTATTGATGCATCAGGAACTAAAATTTCCGCACTGGACCATCCAACCTTCACCCAGCTTCTGGGTAACTAATTAATTAAATTAAAAAACAAATAAATAAAGAAGCCCCCAGATAATGAAGTGGAAACTCGAAACCTGTGTCCACGAACCATTCAGGTTTATCCAATTCAGAGTATCACTCATTATTACAACTAAAAACTCCTCCCATACCTTTGTGTAACGTAAATATTTCTCCATTCCTTTGAATTAAAATTCCAAAAAAGAAAACACAAAAATAGTCTACAATTCTATGCCTTCAACTTTATTTTTTTTTCTATACATATGAAAAAAGAAGGAAAGACGTCGGAATGCTTCTCCGAAATGCACACAAATCGAAGATAATGATAAATAGACTAGACCGTATTCATTCTCAAAACCCTCCGATCTCCTATGAGTTTTATAAAGCGACCTTAGCTCAGACCCAAAAAAGTGAATCAACATAAATATTTTCCTCCAATCCGTACTTTATTCCTTTTTCTCCAATCTTAAATTCAACAACGACAACTCACTTCTAATTACAGACAAAAAAAAAAAAAAACACACACACACACACACAACACGGTCCAACACAAAGAAAAAAAAGTTTAACTTCACTATCGTGATCCTATCCTCGTTCGTGCAACTTATGAAATGAGGTACGTAAGTGGAATATCAGGAAACATGAGAGGGAAGAAGTACCGGAGAAGAACTCGCCGGCGGTGGGGTTTGATCGGAGGTGAGAGGGAAAATCGCCAGCGGTGGCGATGAGGTGGCCGTGAATGGCTTTGAGACGACGTTGCGCAGCAGGCGTATGATCCATGGTATCTAAACGACAATTGAGAAGTGGCGTTTTGGTAAGAGAGGGAGTTTGCGTTTGCTTTTGTTTGTATAGTTATACTTATCAAGATAGATGAGAGTAAAACAAGCCAGGATGTGGATGATGAACCAGATTAGACGAAAGAAGCGGCACGCAACACAAGATTCCGACAATTTTTTCGATATTTTTTTTCTTCAGTAAAAAACTATTAAACATTTTTATGATATAAATTATAAAATATATTATTCAATAAAATTAAAGGAGAATGTCATCGTGTGGATTAATTTGCATATATTATTTCAACATAACTAATAATGTTGGTTTTCGAGAAAATACATGCGATTTAGATACAACTCTAAATTAATGTACACTTTTAATCAATTAGATTGGGATTGTTTTTATCCGGTATTAATGGAGACAATTTTTTAACTGATTTTAATTAGGATATTTTTCCGTTGAAATCTATTAAGCAAATTTTTGTATAACATTAGTTAGAAATGTTTTTGATTAATCTTGATTGAAATTTTTTTAATCAATTTCGATGGAAATATTTTTTGTCAACTTTGATGATTATAATATTTTATGACAAACTTCAGTTAAGATTGTTTTTAATTGACTTCAACTAGAGTTATTTTTTATCAATCTCAATCAATATATGTTTCAATTGATATTAGTTGATCATTTTGTAATCAACATTAGTCAAGAGTATTTTATTTTATTGACTTCAATTAGAATATTTTTTAGTCAATCTTGATTAAGATTATTTTTTATCGAAATTAGTATTAAAAAATAGTTTATTTTTTATATGATTTTAATTTGTTTGACTTAGTCAAGTCAATTTTAAGTTAATTCTATTTTTAAAGAAATTATTTTATTTCTATCAAAATTAGTATTAAAGAAATTAGTTTATTTTTAATTTGTTAAGAACGTGATCATGTTTAACAAATTGTACCCATGTTCGACAAAACAATGTGTCAACGTTGTTTTCTGATACTTTATTTGTTAACTTATTTAGATCTTAGATGTAAGTCTATAAATAGGTCATAAGATTGTTGAATTAAAAATAACAATATTTTTTACTGTATCTCTTATTTTTCATTTTCTATTTTAAAATAGATGTCATTGTTATCAATGGTATCAGAGTCAAGTTAAGGGGAAACGCGTTTAAATAAAGGAGAGAAAAAAAAAAACAACAGCAACTATATTTTCTTTATGGCTTTAGATCCCAATTTTGGGCAACCTGCAATCCCTCGCTTCGATGGTCACTATGATCATTGGAGCATGCTGATGAAAAATTGTCATAGATCTAAAGAATATTGAAAAGTTGTTTCAAAAGGTGTTCCAAAACCAGTAGGTGGAGCATATGCATCTGATGTACTGATAACAAAAATTAAAGCGTTGAAGTTGAAAGATCTCAAAGAAAAAAATTACTTGTTCTAGGCTATTGATCGTTTAATCTTGGAGACTATTCTTTGTAAATATAGTTCCAAGAATATTCGAGATTTTATGAAGAAAAAATATCAAGGCTCTTTTAGAGTTAAGCGTGCATATCTTCAAGCCTTAAGAAGGGATTTTGAGACTCTACAAATGAAGGATGGTGAATTTGTCACCAATTATTATGCCAAAATCATGGAGATTAGCAATAGGATGCGATTTCATGGTGAGAAGATGGAAGATGTCACAACTGTATAGAAAATTTTGCATTCCTTGCCATCCAATTTTGATTATGTGGTCTACTCAATAGAAGAATCCAAAGATATTGACACCTTCTCTCTTGATGAACTCCAAAGCTCTCTGCCAGTTCATGAACAAAAGATGGATCAAAGCTCCACCACAGAGGAACAAGCGTTAAAGACCTCTATCTCTACTCATTTCTCCAATATTAAAGGAAGGAATAGAGGTAGAGATAGAGGAAAAGGAAGTAGAGGCAATAGGAATGACAGTAATCATTCCAAGGCCAATGGTAATCAAAACAAAAGTAGATATTATAATTACCATATTGACAAATAAAAAATAGAGTGTTTCAAATGTCATACGTTTGGTCATTATCGTTCAAAATGCCATATGAAGATGCCTAATGACAAAACAAAAGGGAGAAAAATCAAATTTTTTAGAAAATCAAGATGCAGAAACCTTGTTAATGATTATTCAAACTAATGAAAAATTCAACTCAGATGTTTGGTATATGGATACTAGTTGCAACAACCACATGTGTGGAAATAAGTCTTCATTTTAATATTTAAATGAAGATTTTCATTCTAAAGTAAGCTTTGGTGATAGTTATACTATGAATGTCAATAGAAAAGGTGATGTTAAGATCATGACCAAAAATGGTTTTGTTGAAATAATATCCAATGTGCTATATATTCCTAAGTTAAAAAATAATTTATTAAGTGTTGGACAATTACAAGAAAAAGATTATGTTATCACGATCAAGGATGATGCTTGTGAAATATATAATCCTACAAGAGGGACCATTGTTGTTATTCAAATTAATTCAAAAAGGTTGTTCCCATTGAAGATTGAAAATATTCAATCTTGATTTATGACCGTAGTAAAAGAGTCTTCATGGTTGTGGCATTTTCGATATGGGCATTTGAGCTTTAGTGGACTAAAGACTCTTCACCTGAAAAATATGATGACCATACTTTCTCAAATTGTTGTTCCTTCTAAAGTATGCAAAGAATGTGTTGTTAGGAAACAACATCATTCAAAATTCCCTTAAGAAAAATCATGGAGAGCAAAGAATGTCTTGGAGTTAATTCATTCTCATATTTATGGGTCAATAAAACCATCTTCCAATGGAGGTAAAAATTATTTAATCACTTTCATTGATGATTATAGTCGAAAAATATAGGTTTACGTTTTACAGGAAAATTAGAAGTTTTTAGTGCTTTTAAAAGTTTCAAGACATGCTGAAAATGAAACAACAAAGACAATCAAGACTCTTCGTATAGATCACGGTGAAGAATATTGTTCAAAGAAATTTGAAGATTTTTGTAATACTCATGATATTAGAAGAGAGTGTTAGAAATATGTAGTTTGATTTTAGTCTCACATCGTGTAAATGATAAGAGACATTGCTCATATATTTCTATATAAGAAACCCCTTGTAAACCTTTTTGTGACACACCAAATAATATATATTTCTTAGTGTAGTTGTGGACGTAGACAACATACATTGTGTGTTGAACCACATTAAATTCTTGAGTTTTTTCTCTTTCTCCTTTATTTTCTTCTTTTATTACTGCATTGTTTCTAACAATTGGTATCAGACCCAATATCTTAGTATGTTCCATGATTGCAGCTTCGTCTGATCTTTCACATTAGAAAAGATTTATTTTTTCCAGGAATCTCAATTTAGAGAAGTAGTGGGAGCTTTCTTAATAAGTAGCAGGAGCAATGGCGTTAAAAAGAAGGGAAGGTGAAGATTGAGAAGTTTGATGGTAAAGACTTCGAATTCTAGAAGATGCAGATAGAAGACTCTCTGTATTAGAAGAAGTTGTATAAGCCCTTAACTGGGTAGAAGCCAGAAGACATGGAGCAGTTAGACTGAGAGTTGCTAGATCGGCAAACACTTGGTGTGATCCGACTGACATTGGAGACGTTTGATGGAAGAGACTTCGAATTTTGGAAGACGCAGATAGAAGACTATCTATATTAGAAGAAGTTGTATCAACCCTTAACAGGGCAAAAGCCAGAAAACATGGAGCAGTTAGATTGAGAGTTGCTAGATCAGCAGACACTTTGTGTGATCTGACTAACCTTGGAAAAGTTTGATGATAGAGGCTTCATATTTTGGAAGATGTAGATACAAGACTATTTGTATCAGAAGAAGTTGTATCAGCCCTTAACTAGGTAGAAACCAAAAGACATGGAATAGTTAGATTGAGAGTTGCTAGATCGGCAAATACTTGGTGTGATCCGACTAACGTTAGAGAAGTTTGATGGTAGAGACTTCGGATTCTAAAAGATGCAGATAGAAGACTATATGTATCAGAAGAAGTTGTATCAACGGGACAAAAGCCAGAAGACATGGAGTAGTTAGATTGAGAGTTGCTAGATCGACATACACTTGGTGTGATCCGACTAACGTTGGAGAAGTTTGATGGCAGAGACTTTGAATTCTGGAAGATGTAGATAAAAAACTATATGTATTAGAAGGTGTTGTATCAGCTCTTAACGGGGCAGAAGCCAAAAGACAAGGAGCAGTTAGATTGAGAGTTGCTAGATCGGCAGACACTTGGTGTGATCCGACTGATGTTGGAGAAGTTTGATGGCAGAGACTTCGGATTCTAGAAGACGCAAATAGAAGACTATCTGTATTAGAAGAAGTTGTATCAGCCCTTAATGGAGCAGAAGCCAAAATACACGGGGCAGTTAGACTGGGAGTTTAAGAACGTTGCAACTGATAAGTTGAGGCTTTGTATTATTTCAACTAGCCTTCGAGAATAATTGATGATAAAGGCACTACACTAGGTGGTAATGTAAATCAAACTCTAAGTGGAAAAATTGTTAGAAATATGTAGTTTGATTTTAGTCCTACATCGTGTAAATGATGAGAGACATTACTCATATATTTCTATATAAACAATCCCTTGTAAACATTTTGGTGACACACCAAATAATATATACTTCTTGGTGTAGTCGTGGATATAGACAACATACATTGTGTGTCGAGCCACGTTAAATTCTTGAGTTTTTTCTCTCTCTTTTATTTCTTTATTTTATTATTGCATTGTTCCTAATAAAGAGCTTACACCAGCTTATACTCCACAACAAAATGGCTTATTGGAGAGAAAGAATCAAAATATTCTTAATATGGTAAGAAGTTTGCTAGCAAAAGGAAGAATTCCAAAAACATTTTGGCCTGAAGCCATAAATTGGAGCATTCATATCCTAAATAAAAGCACCACTTTTTTTGTCCAAAACATGACACTGAAAGAGACTTGAAATGGAAGAAAACCAATCATAGACTACTTCAAAAATTTTCGTTGCATTGCCTTAAACCACGCTCTAGATGGAAAAAGGAAAAAGCTTGATGATAAGGGTGAAAGATATGTATTTCTCGGTGTTAGTGAAACATCCAAAGCTTATAAGTTGTTCAACCCAATGACAAAAAACATTTTGGTTAGCATAGATGTTGTATTTGATGAAGAAAGCACTTGGGATTGGAATAGGTAGCAATCTACTTCAATTATTGATAGTGATGTTGAAGATGAAATGTAGTCAATTGAAAATTTATCAATTAATGTCTCTAAAACGTTACCAATTGCAACAAGTACAACAAATGAACCTTCCTAATGTACTTGGAAAAGGCCAACATGGATGAAAGACTACGAAGTATAGGGATTGATTATGATGAGGATCATGTTACCCACTTTGCCTTGTTTGCAAATTGTGACTCCACAACTTTTGAAAGTGCTATTAAGAAACCAAAATGAAGAAAGGTGATGGATGATGAAATTGAAGCTATTGAAAGGAATGATACTTGGGAGCTCTGTGATCTCCCAAAAGGGCACAAAACCATTGGTGTAAAATGGATTTTCAAAACAAAATTGAAAGAAAATGGTGAAGTTGACAAGTATAAAGCGTGATTGGTAGCAAAAGGATACGTACAAGAATATGAAGTTGATTATAATGAAATCTTTGCTCCACTTGCACGTCATGATACAATCATATTGGTGATAGCATTGATAGTACAAAATTCTTAGCCTATTTTTCAACTTGATGTCAAATATGCTTTCTTGCATGAAAGCTTGGAAGAACAAATATTTATAGATTAATCCTCTGGTTATATTAAAGTTGGTGATGAGCATAAAGTCTATAATTAAAGAAGGCTTTTTATGGACTAAAACAAGCCTCATGAGCTTGGTATAGTCGCATTGAAGACTATTTTTTTAAGGCAAGTTTCCAAAAGTGTCCATATGAGCACACACTTTTTGTGAAGATGGGAGATGAAGGGAAAATGATTATTGTTTGTTTATATGTCGATGATCTTATTTTTACTAAAAATTGTGATGTCATGTTTAAAAAATTCAAAAACTGAATGATGATAGAGTTTGAAATGACTGATCTTGGTTTGAACTCACAAAAGAAATATGTGCGAAAAATTTTGGGCAAATTCCAAATGAAGGATGTAATCTTGTAAGCACTCTAACAGAGTACGGTTTCAAACTAAACAAAGATCATGAAGAAAAAAAGGTGGACAACACAATTTACAAGTAAATTGTGGGTAGTTTGACCTAACATAATGTATGTTGTGAGTTTAATAAGCAGATAAATTGAGAGTCCAACAGAAATGCATATTTTAGCAGCCAAGAAAATCCTTTGTTACTTGCAAGGAACTAAGGATTTTGGATTGCTCTACAAAAAGGAAAAGAAATCAGATTTGTTTGGATTTACTGATAGTAATTATGCAAAAGATTAAAATGATAGAAGGAATACAACATGCTATGTCTTTATGTTAGGAACAGGGGTTATTTCGTCGTCATCCAAAAAGCAGCAAATTGTCACTTTGTCAACCATAGAAACTAATTTTATTGTTGCAACAGCTTGCGCTTATCAAGTTGTCTAACTAAGGAAGATTCTTCAAGAGATACATTTCAAGCAAGAAGGAGCAACAACAATTTTTTGTAACAATACTTTAGCTATCAAACTCTCTAAGAATCCTGTACTACATGGAAGAAGTAAGAATATTGACGTAAAGTATTATTTTCTAAGAGATCTTAGCAGTGAACGAAAAATTGAATTGAAGTATTGTCCAAATGAATATCAATTAGCAGATATATTCACTAAAACTCTAAAGCTACATCCTTTTCAAAATTTTAGAAATTTGTTAGGTATTTGTACTATTGATAGCTACGCATAAACTGAAGCTTATAAACTTCAGTTTAAGGGAGGGATTGTTAAAAAAAATAGTTTATTTTTTTACGTGATTTTAATTTATTTGACTTAGTCAAGTCAGTTTTAAGTTAGTTCTATTTTTAGAAGCTTGTTAATTGCATGTTTAGTAAAATGCATCCATGTTCAACAGAACAATGTGCCCACGTTATTTTTTTAATATTTTATTTGTTAATTTATTTAGTTCTAAGATGTAAGTCTATAAATAAATCATCAGATTATTGAATTAAAAATAATAATATTTTTTACTGTATCTCTTATTTCCCATTTTCTATTTTAAAATAGATGTCATTGTTATTAATTAGCTAGGATAAATTTTAGTTGACATCAATCAAAATATTTTTTTTGTCACTATCAATTAAGGATGTTTTCACCCAACATCGATCAGAACTATACCTTGATCAAGATTGTTTTTAGTCTACCTTAGTCAAAGTTTTTTTTTATCAAGATTGTTTTTGGTCAAGACTTTAAAAAAATAATTTTTAAAACATATTATTTTTGTGAATACGATATTCATTCATGAATAAATTGTTAATGGATAGATTAAATAAAATTTTATCAAATGCATCATGGATTGATAAAAAAAATATAAAAATAAATTAATAAATTATTTTGATCTAATCTATTATGATCCAAATTAAAATCTGTTCAATTCATCTATTTTATCATCCCATATATACACTAAATAGATAAGTTTTAAAATATTTATTTTAAAAAAAGTTAGTATATAATATTGTAGGTATTAATGCTTACTTCTTTGTGAAAAAAATCAAAATTTTAACTTAAGTACTTTGTCTTAAAAAATAAAATATTAAAATAAATATTTGAAAAGTTATAACCTTGTCATTTATAAAATATACTAAATATTATAGTTTGTTAAAATATTTTTTACAAAATACTATAATCTTTGCATGGTAATATTTGTTTAATTCTCTTATAAAAAATATTTGTTTAATTCTCTTGTAAAAAAATATTTGTTTAATTCTTGATCATGTTTGACAGGGATGGTTTTAAGGGCCGAAAGAAAAGAAAACGATTGAAGACATGAAGTTTATCATCTACTATTTGATGTCGCTTTAGTTTTTATCTAAGGGATCTAAGAAATGGAATCTTTGAAAATTCTATAATTATCATTATCTAAGGTATATATATTTTTAATTTTATAATTAAATAAAAAGAAAAATATGTATTCATTTTTATTGATGAATGTTATTTAAAATAATGACCATCTTTTATGATTAAATAATAATATAAAGTGCATTATTTTACTTTATTGTTTAGAATAACGCTAAACGAACAATCCGGCAATCATTGAAAAGCACGCCCATTACTGTATATACAATCAGGACAAAGAATTTGTATCAAACAAACTATCAGCTACTTTTTATCAGTGAATACAACGTTTAAATTATAAACATGTTCATATTAGATCATTTTTTATAATACCCATTTATTTCATTTTATTTATTTTATTATTTTTCTTTTGAATCTTTTTTATTAAATCTATACCGTTGAGTTATAATCATATTTTTAAACTCTTGCTTTTTTTTATAATTATTATTTTTATTATAAATAGTCTTTTGAAGATCTATATATTATAAAGATATATTGAAACGTATTTATTCTGTTTTTAATTAAATGCTGGACCATATTTATTATTAATTGATATTAAGTAAATATGTTTTAATTAATTTTTATATTATAAATATTTTCATAATTTTATTTATTCACAAATTATAATATAAGAGAATGCTGATTTTTATAATTATTATATTTAAATTTTCATTAAAATAAAATTTTAAATGTTCATTTTTATAATTATCATTTAAAATTTAATTTTCAATTAAAAAATAAAAATTTAAAATCTGAAGACAATGA
>JAMLFT010008701.1:0-13445 GCA_026544285.1 Pachyrhizus erosus | reverse complement strand
AAACAAAATAAAAAAAAAACCAAATTTATATTTTTAAGCCTAATAGTTAATACAACTAAATATATTCAAGACTCAAACTCAACAATGTTAATTAAACTAAAATAAAATTATATCAATTAATTCATGTACTTAGTGGTCCTTACATTTTATATTTTTTTTTATTTACGTATGTTCATATTTTACTCACTTTTATATAAATTAAGGATACTCATACCTTTGTTATATACGTTAATTATTAATTGGATTTTTATGGCAATAATTTAATTTAAATAATTGAAAAGTTGTGAGAATTAAATAAGAGCAATTAAAATTAAGAAGATTAAAATCACATATAAGGTTAAATATTTGAATTAAAAGATAAATTAAGATAAATTAAATTAAATTTTAAATTACTTACGAAAATTTAAATTTTTTTTTACCTTTTATTGATATGTTGCATTAAAATATAAACAAAAGATTCTCATTAATCGGTTCCTAAATTACCTCTCAATATATACAAAAGTTTCCGTTTTATTATATATAGTGTTCCTACCAATTAGCTTTTAATTTTATTTTTCAAACTTACTCGACAATGATACAGGTAACTAAAGCGTATTTAGAAAATAAAATTAGTTAAAATCATGTTGATAATCTAGATTGATATAAACTAATCCCGTAATTATGTCATTGATATTGACTCTTTAATGTTGAATTTTTTTCACATGCGTGATTTGAAATCTTTTTCACTAAAGCTGTGTTTGACTTAATTTTTTTATTTTTAATTTTCATGTTAATGATTATTTACATTTTTCAATGTTATTAATATATTTTTTATATTCTTTCTCAAAAATATCTCTTTTCTGTAAAGTATTTTTGAAAGTGTAATTTTTTTTAATATTTTAAATAGTACTTTTTAAAAGATAAAGTGTTAAAAAAATTTACATTCTAAAAATATTTTTGAAAGTGTTAAAATTTTAATAATTTGAAAAGTACTTTTCAAAAATCTTGAGAAAAAACTAGTGAGATACTAATTGCATTTAACTTATTTTGTAATTGTTATGTATTAATATATTCATTTTTTAAAAAAATTTAAAAAGAAATTCTCATAAAACAAAATAAAATTATGAGATTTTAAAAGCAATTGTAGAATATGAGTTTTATGGATGCATCTTATAAATGAAGTCATTGGTTAACAAATAAAATTTTTACGATAACACAAAACGCAACCAAGCACTCAAGTTATTGTGACTATAACATCACCGTTACAAATTATTCCAAATCATATAAAGGTTGTCCCCTTAAATGCAATTTTGTGTCCCATTTTATTCTTAAAAAATGGTTTTCAAAAATTATTTTTCACAATATTAAATTTTTAATACTTTTAGAAAAAAAAATATGTTAAACTTTTTAATACTTTTAAAAAGTAATTTTCAGAATTTTAAAATTTTTAAACTTCTCAAAAATATTTTTTTAAAGAAAAATATATAAAAGAAAGGTACATTAGTAAAGTTAAAAAATGTAAATAACAATTGTCTAATGTTAAAGTCCAAAACAAGAGATTTAAAAATAAAGTAGAGGTTGTTTGATTTTTTTTTAAAATTTTAAATATTCTTTTAGCTAAAACTTGTTTGGTAAGAAATTTAAATTGATTTAAAATTAAATGTATCACTCAATAAAACAATATATTTATTTAAATAAAAATTATATAAATCAATTGAATCCACATAAGTTTATTTTAATGAAAACATAAATAAGTAAAAGTGTTAAATATATAAATTATATTTTTTAAAAATTGAACTATAAATTAGATTTGAAGAATAAAAATTATAATTATTTTAAAATATTAAAAATTATTTAACCATATTTATTATTTACTCACTTTAATAACATTCTTTCATTTCATGTTATGAAAGTAAAAAATAAAAATATATTTTTTAATTTTCTAAAATAAATATTTTAAAAATAAATTAAGACTCACAATAAAAAAATTGAAATAAGCAAAAAAATTAAAAATTAATTAATGGAAAATTTGATGAACCACTAGAATTGAAAGATTAGTGTTTTTTGATAATAAAAAATTGGCCAAGTTGAATTTGAAGAAGACACTGCATGAATACATTTCATTTAAATTATAAAAATGATTCTCACTATAAAAATAAGTTACTCATAAACGAGATATCATCCAAGCTTGTCACTGTCTTTCATAAGTCAAGTCACTCATCTTAATAATATAAGGTCACAATATTCATGTCTTATCTTGAAGTCACACTTTAGGCACATCACACATAAATTTGTAAGGTGTAAACACAACATCTCAAGTTATACTAATCTTCTCAAGTTAATCCTTACCTAATTTGAAAGTTAAGAAAATTGCTTACAATTCCTATATTGACCTTGAGATCTATTTTGAACACTTATTATGCCTAAACTTATAGGGAAAGATGAAGTATTTATCTAATCTTGACATCTTGACCTTTGTTCACTAATTTCATTATATCTTAAGTTACAAACCTTATTTTTAGGTGATTCCAAAACTATTAGTTGATTAATACCTAAGGCTACAATTCATATGAAGACTACTAAGCCTAATTTAATTTATAAAGCCCTCAACTGGAAGGTGTTCATCATTTTTCAAAATCCCTAACATAGCTCTGCCCAAGAAATGAGACAGATGCATTTCCTTTTTTAAACTTAGATAGAAATTTTCATGCCAATGAGATTATAATAGACACACTTCAAATTACATGACAAGGAATTTCATAATTATGAGATCATCTCATGCCCTTGAGATTGTGACAAACAGGAATTTTCAAATTTGTTGTCTTTTACATAAATTTAATGGATCCTTAAACGTCAAACTAAAAACCTAACTATTCTAAAGGCATAAACAACAAAACCTTTAATTAACATCACTCTAACCCCGATCAATTCAAAGTACATTAATCACACAAGTTAACATTGATTTCAACACAATAATAATTCAAACATCAAGATGGGCTCACAATTCTCAAAAGCACATGATATAAATATCAAGCAACCTAATAATTGATCCAATCATAAAATTAAACATAACACATTTAGCAAGGATGGAGGAAAATTGTTTCTCATACAATTTAATTAAAACACATCAAATTGGGGTCAAAGGTCAACCCTTTTACTTGTGACTACTATTGCACCCACGAGAGAGATAACCTATTATCCTTTATCTAAAAAAAGATAAAGCATAACAAAAAGATGAAGGCAACTTATTGACAATTCACAAATCTAATTACAATTACCTTAATGCTTTTTGTAAAGGTTTTCCTAATAACTTTGAAAGAAGACATGCATTTTTTTGGAGATAGCAAAACAAAATAGGTTTAGGTTTTATGACATAGGACATATTTATTTACGAATACTAGGTAATAAGCACAAGGTTTAACTTTAAACAAAAATGCATACAACCCAAAAGCCTAAATTACAACTCAAAACTCTAGTTATTTTACTTAAAACATTTAATTTTAAAACTCATTTTAATAATCATGTTTTCCATTTCCTTTAAATAAATATCTATTTTAAATTATTATATATAATAATTTTCACCTTTTATGTACCTAATATAATAGAAAATAAACATTAAGGTGTTACACTATTTCTTTGGCAGGCTTTCTTCTAAACTACGCCATGTTCGTGAAAAAATGCCTAACCAAGTTATATATGGAAAAATAATCTTTTAATTTGTAGATTTTAAGGTCCAAAACTTTAACTTGTGTTACATCTTGGCTAAACATATTTATATAGTTTTTCAATGGTCCATTATCTTCCTAAAGGTTGAAGAGGTCAAATTGTGTCTTCTTTTAGGGGCCATTAAAATCAAACTAGTTTAAAAGGTCATACAATAATTCTTCAAAGTTGTAGATCAACATTTTTCTACTAAATTAGCAAATTGCTATAAGGTCAAATTGAATTAGGGTGTTGGGGAAATCTTGCATGACATGAGATTAATAGTCCCAATGGTGAACTTCTTGTTATTGAATGAACACTGTTAAATGTTGTTAAGGAACAAATGTACCTTTGTAAAGTGGGAAAACTAGGATTTGAAACAAGTTGAGGATAAGAACTACCATGACATTTGAGAATGGTTATTAGGAGTCATTAGCTTTGGCTGGTTGAGAAGATTCATTGTCATGTTTTGGCTAGGATAATCTTCACTTCATGGTGCTTATAATAAAGTAGGATTTTCAAGTGTGATTATCGAACAAGATTTGTGGAAAGATGTCCTTTAGGGGGTCTAACTGAGTTTATCACAATCGACCTTTGTTAGTTGTCAAGGATGTTATGTTTGTATTTTTTACCAAGCCTTATCAAAAGGGTACAAGTCTAAGAAATCATAAAAGCTTATAGGTTGAAATGGCTTGGAATGTCGTAAGATGCATTAAAGTAATTAAGGATGACCTTAAGATGAAGTACATAGCCTTGAAAGCTATAAGAGCTTTTAAGTTAAAGTGTCTTGGAATGTTGTAAGGTTCCTTTAACCAATTAAGGATAATCTCAAGA
Organism: Pachyrhizus erosus; assembly: GCA_026544285.1. NCBI lineage: Eukaryota > Viridiplantae > Streptophyta > Magnoliopsida > Fabales > Fabaceae > Pachyrhizus > Pachyrhizus erosus. The sequence goes on along the minus strand of JAMLFT010008701.1, from coordinate 8,930 downwards.
TTACTATTCATTAATTTAATATGGATATTTTTTCATTATTTAATGAAATGTGGCTTTAATCACAAATGGCTAATGTGTATGTTTAGGACTCTATTTTTGAATGGCCTTAGAATTTTTAACAACAGATATAAACAAATATTTTTAAAAATATTAATGAGTCAAGATGTTTCTTCACAAAAATATATTACCAAATATAATTGGTATGTATAAGAATTTTAGATAACTTATAATTATAATTTAAGGTAATAAACAATAGTCAGTTATTAAATTTAATGAGCATTATATTTCTTTTTACTCTTTACAAGTATCCTCTTTCCTACAAAATCTTATTGTAGGTATGTTAAACATTAAATGTTAGCACATCATTTAATAAGGATTCAAATTTTGGTAAGTCATATTATGGGGGATTAACTCCTTATATTAGACTTAATAATTGTTAATATGATTAGCATATGTTTAATAAAATAATGATTAAAAATTATTGTATAAATTTAATAATTAATTTCGTATAAATGATTAATAAAAACTTAAATATTACCTTTCTTTCCTTTTATATTTTAGTTTTGAATAAATTTGTTTGCATCTATTAGTTTAAAATTCCAAGACAACATTAATAAAAAAATAATTATATGCTTATAAAAAAAATGGGAGGAAAAGGAGACAATTATGTATGGAATGTCAAAATAATAAATGAGAGAAATAAAAGGCATGTCAAGAAATTATAAATAATTTTAATATAAATAAGAAGATTAATTATTTTAATAATCTATCATTATGACTCTTAACAAGTAAAAAAAGAGAGAAATCATTAAGTGCATGAATTAATGTGGGATTGTTTTAATCTAATTAGTAGTATTGAGCTTAGATTTTGATCAGAGAGTTGTTTTAAATACTCTAAGGTGAAATTTTATTATCTACAATGATCTTAACTAGTTTAAACAAGATTATCTCTTATTAAGGATTTTAGTAATATGTACCGAAAAAAGAGAGAGAAAATATATTTTATACTTATAATTTTTTTCATATATTGTTAGAGTATTTTTAAATTCAAATAAAAATTTTCTCCTCCTATTTTATTTAATTTATAATTTGGTCTCCTTATTTTAAAATAAAGACATATAATTCTCTTATTTTAAAAATTTCTTAATTTTAATCTAACAACATAGCAAATTTGATATCAAAACATCAGCAAAAAGAAGAATTTGGGTCACACACATAAGTCATAAAGCTTCCTAACCCTTTAACCTCGATGGGGGGAGGCTATTGTTATAATACACCAAAAAAGTTTATATTATGCCAAAAAAATCTCACCTTACATAGGAATTGATAATAAGAGTAGTTTATAAAGAAATCTACATTAGTATAGAAGAGAAAAATTCCTTATATGCATTAAATGTTTTTAAAAAAGAAAATGCTAGCATCACACTCTTTCTAACATACACTTCATCATGGTTGAAATTTTTTTAAAACTATTGGGAGAGAGACATTTAATAAACTATAGGACCTACTAAAGTTTGTATTTTTTTTTTAATAAATTTCAATCAATATTAGATAATGTGTTAAAAAAATGATTTAGAAAATGTGTTGTTTTAATATTTCTCTTCTTTTTTAATATATAAGAATAAATTAAAGAGATAAAACTTTTAAAATTAAAGGAAAAATCATATAAATAAATTATTTAAATGTATACACAGTTTTTTTTATCTAAGATGATGCGCTAAAGTTCTTAAAATAAATTTAAATTAGGATTAATTAAGATTATAATAATTTTAAAATTAAACTTATTTAAAAAATAAAAATATTTTTAATTTTATATAATATATCAAAATTTTAAAAAATATATTACTATATGCACATTCTTCGTATAATATATCGAGGTTCACATATTTATATAATCAATGCATTAATATAATTTCCTATTCATATAATAGATTAGATACTCAATACACGAAAAACCGCGTGATGTAATGAGAACAATTCTTAAAATTACTCTCATTCAAACATAAAAAATAATTATTAAAATGTTCATAATATAACTTACCTGACCTGATTTAATGTCATTTTCATCACTTTTCACACTACCCAATTCCCAGCAAAGTTAGTGGAGTGTCGGGATGGGAACTAAACAAGTTGAAGTTTCATTATTCAAAAAGCTCATAGCAATATAGCATAATGCTTGAATGTTACATATAGTTATCCTTATCCTATGTCTTTTCAACCAAAAGTAATATGACGAGATGGTGTCCGAGTGCTGCATTCTCTTCCACTTTCGTCATCTGTTATATATTTCTTTGATATTCTTATGACAGTTACCATATCAATTGCGACTAGTTTTTCATTTTTCTTTTCAATGTTTTTGACTTTTGCCTCTTATTTTAAGATAAATTCTCTCAGCTAATTATGAAGGCAAGGACCATTCGAGTAATAGTCCCTTTTCACTTTCCAAGTTTGAGTACTTTTCTCAGAAAGGTTTCTCCAATATTTATCCTGTTCATCTTCCACAAATTAGGAAACCACTTTTCTTAGACGCATATTTTCATAAATATGTTTGGGACATTAATCTCTAGATACACACAGTCGCAGTTATGAAACTATATATATATATATATTAAAACTTTAGCCTTTTTCTTAACTTATCATAATTTATCTTAGAGAAATGTTTTTTTATTATTTTTCTTATTTAACTTTTTTATTATAAATTATACCAATTTTTTTACATAAAAATTACATATATAATAAACCTTATGTGCCCATCAATATTGACTTAATATATAGAGAGAGAATTCAAATAAAATAACAGAATTAATAAAGAGTGCACATATAATGACTCCAAATGTTGGGGCCCTCGGCTCTTTCTAGAAGAGTTGCAATAGTTTGCCAATTGCTAACTGCTAATTGCTATTTGCCAAATGTCGTCATTTTAACAGGGGACCACCTAATCGAGACGAACTCTCTTGGCTGGTGCGTGTTGGAATGCAGGGCTTAATTGCAAAAATGAATATACGTACCCATTAGACTTGAGCCTACTCAACTCATCCCTCAAACCATGTCGGCCATTTATTCTGTCTCTTGTTGTATCACGATTACAGTGACCGTCTGTGAGTGCAACATAGTTACATACTTGCTTATTTGTGGCTTGCCTTCTTCAACCCCACTGTGTTACAAGAACGATGTGCAACAATAATTCATATATTAACAAAAATACTGAAGACGTGTTAACATCTGCATAAATGCCAACTATAATGTCATCCAATTAAGGGATAATACAAGACGTCTCTAGAATTTCCATAAAACAAAATTAATTTGAATTGTGTATGTGTGGCTGTGCAAGATAAGTGTGTCTATGTTTATTGTTGGTTTGTGATTATGTGGTTCATTTTGCCCAAATTTCTAAGTAGTCTTAATTGAGATATAATTTCTTTGTTTAAAGTTTGAGGTGGACTGATAATACTTTTTCTATGGCATGATTGAGATACGATCGATAACACGCTTAAGTTAATAATAATTTTATTAAACTAATGATATTTAATATTGTTGACATTTTCTATGTTTAGAAGAGTTTAAAATGGATTGAATTTCTTGGTACGGTATCAAGTTCTTTAAAGAGAAATATTACTCTATATAATGTAATAATAAGAAAAGTTTATTACAAGTCAAAGTATATTCCATAAGTCAAAGTATATTCTAGTGAGTCTAGGTGTGTTATAGTATTTTTTTAGTAAGTGCTATTAATATTGATAGATATTAATATTGACAAATTGAGTTTGTTTTTTTTATTGGATCGAGATGTCTAATTATTTAAATTGGGCTTTAAGCCCAATTCAAAACAATTATCTCACAATTATGTTTTTCTTTATATAAGCATGTTAAGTTTTTATGTTGATTATGAAGTTATTATTAATTATGAACTGAAGGGATACTCCAGTTTTAAGTGTAATCACAATCACATCTCTTCATATTTAGATGTGTTGTCACTTGTAAATTAGTAAGGCACATGACATATTTTGATGAGATATTAGCCTTCAAGCCCCACAATAGTTATGACAATTGTTGTGGGACTTTTTGTAGAAATTATTACAATTTAATTTTTTTTGTTGAAGTCTTACTTTTATCTTTGATTTTAAGATGGAAAAGGTTTACTTATCAATAATGAAGAAATTTTTTTCCAAATCGTTAAGGTGCATCTCAATTTAGTTGTATCGTGAATACAAGTTCTTGAATAGCAATATACAAAACTAAGTGTCTTTTGAGCATGCCTTGCGTAAATTGATGTAGCCAGTGCACATGCACCACTTCATGTTAGTTATCTTAACAAGTATTGTGTCACATAGAAAACTCATGTATTTGATCTCTTTGATGAATCTATCATGGAGAATTTCTTGCATGAGTTCCTACATCCTAGCTTGGTGTTTTGATCCCATTTTGCATTGCTTATAGCATACAAGTTTTATTCTTGGACCTCCATCTAGTTTGTGGCATATAAATTACAATTGATCCCTAGTGTTTTGCTTGTTGTTTTAGCAAAAGGTCTTGATTGGCTCGGAGAAAGTCACTTTAAGTATTACTTGATCATTGGGGGATATGTTTTCTTTTATTTGGACTATCTAGGTTGGCTCACCTCTAATTTGGATTTGATTGATTTTTTATTCATGTCAAGGTCTATCCAAAATATTTGTCTCCACTACTTCTTATTGCTCATTAGAGCTTTATGGCTTAGTGTTGAGGTTCAGTTTCGGTTTTGACATAGTATTTTTAATTATTCTCAATAATAGTTATTTGTTGTGATTTGGTCACCTCAAATTTTGACTATTTTCTCTTTCTAGAGTAAAACTCCATTGCTAAATGAACTATAAATCCTATAACATTAAGGGAATTGTTGGTGGGTCTCCCTAATGTGGCGTTGTAGGTTGATGGATATTTTATCACTAGGAATTTGATTTTTTCTAGTTTTTGCTAACAAGAATTCACCTAGGATAATCAATAGTTCTACATGCCTTAACAGTTGTATCGTGTCTATTGTGAAACCTATCAGGTTGTTGGCATAAAGAATTAGGTTTATTTTAAGTGTCTTAACCTTTTAGAAGGTGTTGAAAAAAAAAAATCTCAATTGAGCTCCCTTAATATATTAACACCCTTCTACCTTTGAAGTTGACCATATAGGTTGTACTGATTGATAGGTTATGGTATCCTAAGATTACTAGGTTAAGGTTCTCATTTAAAAATGATATAGGTGGCCTATGAAGGATGGGTGTGTCTGATGTTGTGTCCTTACTTGTAATAATGTGATGTCTTCCCTCTAAACGCATTTTCTAAATGAGTTATTGTTTCCTTCTCCTACTAATCCTTTTGTGATTTTGTATACAATGCTCGATTCTTACTGTAATTGATGTTCTTTTAGGTTCATATCTTTCCCAATTAGTTCTCATACCTTTTGTCTAGTTATGGTCCTCCACCACTGTTTGGAGTTTTTATAGTCACCATAAGGGCGATAATGTCTAGGATTTTTATTCTACCTTCAAAAAAATTTTGACTTTGGATTGTAATAATAAGAGGTATGGATTTGGGTTTTTTTTGCCTTCAATGAGTTGTGATAATTGTACTTGTTAGACTAATTCTTTTATAATGTACTAAAGCTGGATATCTTAATAACATACTAAAGTTGGATATAATCTTGAGTGTTAATGTTTATTATGATTGTAACAGTGGTGGTTGTAGAACCTCAATAAATATTTATAAAATATTAAAACTATTAGTTATTCACTATAAGCACATAGACTGAGTAAGGAATAAATTTGGTAAATAAGAAATTGTATTTCATAATGATTTAAGAAACAAAATGAGTTCAACTAAATAATTATTAAAAAGATACGGTAAATATGTTTGTTACTAATATTTAAGTGTTATATTTAAATTGTAAAACAATAAATTAATGTTATATCTAAATGATTTTTCAAAGATTTATGTCAATTGTGATAGGATTAGTTAGGGATTCAAATTACTTTGTGTTTATTTTTGTATTTCACTTATATTCAATATATAATTCTTTAAACATGGAGTGAAAGTTTAAATTTTATTAATGAAAATTAAACCTAATTATTTTACATAAAACTATTCTGATTTAATCATAATGTTTTACTTTAATAATTATTTTACATAAAACTATTCTGATTTAATCATAATGTTTTACTTTAATAGTTCCACTAAATTATTACTTAAAAAATATTTTAATATTATTTTAACAATCAGTCATATCAAATTTCAGATAAAATAGATTTTTATAATTTAGTAATCATACAGTCATCATATTTTAAAAAATACATTATATCTTAATTTGATTTTATTTAATAAAATATTAAATAGTTTCCAAAGTTCATTAAAATTTCTGGATTTTATTTATTTAATAATAAATGTGTCAAGATTTATTGAATGAAATAACTCTATCGATAGTTGTTTATGAAACATTTTAATCCACAAAATTTATATATATATATATAATTTTTATTAAAATTAAATAAATTGATTAATTTGATTGGTAGGACCATAAATTTGTCAGTTCATCAGTTTAGATAATTTTAAAAAATTGATGGACTGAAAAATAAGTAAGACAGTTAAGACTTAACAAACTGATTAAAATTAAGTATAAATTTAGATAGAAAGTGTTCGATTTTTACGGATAAAAATTTTGAGTACAAAATTAATTTAAATTATAACAGAAAAATTGAATTGAATTTTAAATTTTTTTTTTGTTGAATATAATTTTTATTTTATAATTATGTTATATGATTTTATATTCTAATTTAAAATTTCATCTAATTTACATTAATTTATTATGTATTATTAAAATAAATTTTTTATTCTTGTCATTTCAATTTATCTGTTTTATAAGTTGCATTTTATAACTTTTTATTGTTTCTTTAAATAAGTTATTTTATAAAATTTATAAAATATTAAATGTTTGTCTCCAAATTTATCCTTAATCCTTAATTACAAATGTTTAATTATTTCTTACCTTTGTATATTTTTTTTCACTTTTCTGATAATAATGAGTTATATTAATATTTAATATAATTAAAATTCATAGATAAAAATAAAAAAATTATTGGTTTTTTAACAATGATAATTATAGAAAATATTTTTTATAATTTAATATTATAATTATATTTAATAATTTTTTTAAAATAATAAATTAAAATAACAAATAAAGAAAGTAACGTAACAATTTTTTTATTATTATCTGGACTTTAGAAGATGTTAATGTGTTTCCTTGTAATGATTTCATAAAATAATAATAAAATTTATATATCTACATAGTATTTTTATTTTTTATTTCATTTTCATATTACATTATATTATTAATAGGATCTCTCTTTTTATTCTTTTACTTGTTACACTTAAAACTAAATTGAACAATAATAAATTTCCTTTGCAAAATGTCCAAAACAAACTCGTCATTCAATAGAGACAAGGAGGGTTGTGATTTGGATTTATTAAATTTTTGGTGTCTCAATCTTTATGAATTTTTATTTTTAACTCTTTATAAAAAAATTTACTAGTTTTAGTTGCTAAAAAAATATCATTTCATTTTTAGTCTTTTAATTTTATTTTTCTATTTTGTTTATAGGCCGTAAAAAATTATTCTATTTTTAGTTTCTAAAAAATTTTATATTAAAGACCAAAAATAGAATGAAAAACTTTTGAAAAACTAAAAATAAATAAAAATTTATAAAAAATTAAAAATAAAAATCCACAAAATATAAGAGACAAAAACATAACAAACCTTATTATTTTCAGAAAAAAAGAGTATTCATGTTTTTTTATTAACATTTTTTCTTATAAATAGACATCATAAATTTTTATCTCATTCCTATTGGTATTTAAACTTCACCTTTATTATAAATACACACTTTAAACTGTAATTTCAATTTAATTAAATCTTAAACTTTATCTATTTTATAAATAACTTTTTCTATCAAGTTAAAGTTAAAATATTAAAGAAAACTCAACGATTTATTTATCTTAAATGTTAATTACTCATAATTATTTTTTTTGTTACAAAACATTTTTTTTATTAAAATATAATAAAAGAAATTAGTTTAAAAGAAATGAAAGGCAAAAAAATTATTTAATTTTTAATTCTAAACTTAATTATATTTTAATATTTAGAAAAATAATTTATAAAAATAAATTTGGTAAGTGATTGAGATTTAAAATAAATAAATTACTGTCAACTTAATAGTGAAGGTTTAAATAATTTATACAAAGTTTTAGGTCCAAACCTTGTTACCGTTAACTTCAATTTTATAAAAGATATTATTTATGAAACAGATAAATTATAAGTATTATTTGAAAATCAATTGAAATAAAATTTAATTATCTATTGAGATGAAATTGAAATTTAAAATATTTTTTACAAAGAAAACAAAATTTAAAAGATAAATTAAACGAAACTAATATTTAAAATGTCTATTTTTTTAAAAAATAAAATAAAATTTAGAAGATTAAGGAGATGTATTGGATTAATAATTTGTAAGTTTTTTTTTAAAATAATTTTATAATTAAGAATTTGTAATTTTAATTTAAATAGATTTATAGTATATGAATTTATAGTATTTAATTTTTTTGTTTATTTATAATAATTTTTAAAAAAATATTTATGATTACAAGAATTAATAAAAAATATAACAAATAAATTATAAAATTTGAATACAGAAAAACATAACTAATATAAAAAATTTTAATATTTTAATAGTTAACTAGTCTAACTTCGTGTTCTTTTATATATCATTTTTTATATATTTAACATTATATTAGTCGTTAATGCATAAACATCTTTTTGTTTATATTCTTAAGTTGAACAATTGATTTAAAATTATGATTTTTATTAATTAATAATATTAATGATGAAAATTTATTTACTAATTCAATTAAAA
>JAMLFT010008700.1:0-13445 GCA_026544285.1 Pachyrhizus erosus | reverse complement strand
ATTTACTTTGCTAAATAATAAATAATTTCCTATTCTTAAGCTAATCACTTTATTTACTTAAGAAATAATAATATTTTTATTAATTAGAAAAATAGGATGTTACAAAAGTCAACTCATTGATGGCATTTATGTAAATATTAGGTAATTAGGAAAAATAGATTAAGCCTAAACTAGTGTAATTAAGTTAATGTAGTGGATTAGTGCTTGGGGAGCCCATTTGGACAAAAATTAAGTGTTAAACTCCACTTAAGTTTGTCTGGCCCAATCAAGGACTTAATTAAGGTCTTAACCATGAAGATTAACTTAATCTTGACCTCATGTGAGTCCTATAAAAGGACCCACAAGTTGCTGCCCCCTTCCTCAAACTCTTCATGTTGTCAACACCTTTCCTTGGTGCATCAGAATTTATTCTGCATTGTAGCCCCTCCCACCATCTCTAGACCTTCATACCTCTCCTTTTAACTCCATTCTTCAGTTCTCCAAGCTCCCAACCCAACCATAGTTTGTGAGGCAGCAAGGAGAAGGAGGAGAAGAACCATTCTAGTAGCTAGTTGGTGGTGTCATTCATAAAGCTTTCGTGTAGAAAAATTTGTGTGTCTTCCACTAAGGTAAGGAGGAGTTTTCTTGTTCATTTTAGTCATTTTCCTACTCTTTTTGTGAAGGGAATAAGACTTGTAATTTATCTTTGGATGGTTGGAATCTATTTGTTTAAATTCGTATGTGTTTATAAGTTAAAGAAAGTGACAAAAAGCTAATTTATATGTCTAGTTTATGTGCCTATAATGATGAAGAAAGTATGCGTAAATACTATATGATGAATGTGTAGCTGGAAAGGGCTTGAATGATTGTTTAAAATATGAGTTATGTGATGAAAATGATGACTGGAATGTGCACTTTGTTTATACCCAAAAATTAGAGGATATCTTGGTGTGTTTTCATGTTTTGGATTGATTCTGGACATTTGAAATGTTTTTTTTACCTTAAAATATACTGTATAATGAAGCTATAAAATCATTCAACCAAGCAAGGAAACCTAAAGGCAAATCAAAATAAGTTTTTAAAAGTGAACTTGAAAACAGCTAGAAAATAGACTTTGCAAATTTATTTAGGGTGGGATAAAATTGTTTTTAGACTAGAGTAATTTTTATTTAGACATATAGGATGTTATTAACATGTGGGAAAAATTTTAGAGTGACTGGATTAAAGAATAAAAAGATAAAAATAAATTAGTGGAGGTAGTTTTGTGGAAACGAAAAACTAGAACAACAAGGAGAAAAATTTAAAATTAATTTGTGTAACTGGTTTGGCCATGTGTAAATTTAATTTTTAACATCTAGAAACATTTTGTGACAAGTAAAAATGGATAGGAAGGAAAGAAATGAGGTTTTGATATTTTTAAAGGTGAGAAAAACATTTTATGTTAAAACTAGTGCAACTGAGAGAGATTTTGAAAATTGTATTAATTGGAAAATATTTTTTACATGAAACCTAGAATTGTGGCTTTAAGTTACAATTATAAAGTTGTAGAAAAGGTCCCACTCAATTTGTATTTAAAATGAAGGAGTTATACATTTTTAAAGGACATACTAAAGTTTATAGAGGGCGAAAAATTAAAATTTTAAACTGTATTGATTTGGAGCGAATTGGTGGATGACATTTACTTTATGAGATGAAGAATTTAATATAAGAATATAGAAAAAGTTTCACTCAAGTTGGAGTTAAATTGAAAGAGAAATGAATTTTTGTAGTTTACACGTATATCATAATTTTAAGCGAAATGTCAAAATTTGACCGTGTTGGGTCAACAATGTTTTGGACAAAAAAGGAGTTATTTAGTATGAGAACATGAAAAGAAGTTTCCCCCATATCTGATTTAAGTAGAGGGAGAAACAACTTTTTCAAGAATAAATGAATTTATAAAAATTACATGTAATGTTGTGTTTCAAAAAAATTTTGAAATAATTTTAAAATCTTAAGTAAAAGGCATTTTGAAAGTCCTTTTGAGTCTTTTTTAAATATAATAGACTTTCAAATAAAATTCAAAGAGATATTGATAAAAATTTATCATCACATAGAATTTTGACGTAACACATAAACTCGATGAAATTTTAATTGGAAAAACTTGATTACTTTGATTCTGTAGAATTGGAGGAAATGTGAAGAGAGAATTTTACAAACTAAACTCTTGATGAATTTCAACACCCCAAGCCTAATTAAATGAATTTTAGGATGAGTAAGAGTAAATTAAGAAAGACGACTTTCCAAAGTTGTTAGAAGAATGAATTAACTAATGTTGCGGAGGGATCGTTGTAGCCATCGGGACCAACCAAATTAATTGATAGTCTCGGTAGACGAGACTTTGTTTGATCACCTTTGGCAATAGAGGTGGGTGTGGTATTGAAATTGTGAAAAGTGTGAATGTGTTAAACTCGATAAATGGACGATATGAAGAGTCTACAGAGACTGATGTGCAACGAGTCTTAAGAAAGTCGATGATTTGTGAGGATGAAGTGCCTGTGGTCATAAGACTTGATGTGTTATGGCTAGAGAGCCTGATATTGAGATAAGGACACGATGACTATGTTTATGTGATAGCCAATAAAGGTGAGTTTTGCCCTTGTGATAAGTTAATTGTGTCAGTACTAGTGATTTGACTGAGACTCGGTCGCGATGGTGATGGATGTGGTTGATGATAGATACGATAAAGTCGTGTGTGAGGAATTTATGATTGGAGATTGTGTGGGTTGACTACAAAATGGTACTTAAGGAATGTTCGTAGGCTTAAAGAGTCCTACAGGCTAGTGTTGAGGTGCCAAGTTGTGATAATTTTGAGGGCAGAGGTACTCACGTGACTGGTTTGGCGTCCCCAATGAATACAAAGCATTACCATGGTTGGTCGAAAGTATCTTGATTCGTGTACCAGACATGATATGTACTCCCAATTGTCACTTGAAAGCAAATAATGATGAATATACGTTATGTAAGACCTTTGTGACTTGGATGGTCAAGGAGTATTGTGGGCCCAAAAATACGTCTAATAGTGAAGTAAATAGGACACGACAGTGAGAATGAGAATGAGTGAGTGCGTCTTGTATGTGTGATTATGAACTCAGTTTGGACGGAAGACTCACTCCTTACATCCTTATTTTTTTTTCTAGATACTAATGTCAACATTTTATCAGTCGATCTTCTACTTGGCAATGCAGCCCATCGAGGGGTAATGGGTCCACGACCCACTATACGAGGAGGATCCATTTGAGGGATCTACATAGAGGGAGGATATGATGTACAAGTCATAGGGTAGATATATATACGTGTATGTATGTATATGATAGGATTTACTACTACTACTCTGACTATGATACTGTGTATGGGTAGACTAGATCATTTTTGTATATGAACATTGTAAAACCTCCTTTTGAAAAATTTTATTCTTTTTGTACCCCTGATTTATGTATTGGCACTCCTTAAATATTATTATTCTGGTGACTATTATATGGATGAATGACAATGATGTTGGTAAGAATCAGTTTGATGAATCTCTTATGTATGTGATTTATCTTTCGCATTATATTTTATAGGTTTAAAATCAATTCTTCTAAAGTTTCATTTCCTTATACATGCTTATGCAAACAATATGTTTGCACAACTATTATCTAGCTAATAAAACTTTTATGAAGACTTGTGTAGACAATTTCTTAAACGTTAAACTCTTTTTGTAAACCTTTTCTTTCAAAGACATTTATTTTGGAAGTTCAAACGAATCTTGTAGAATTTGTTAATAAGAAATATATCGAGAAATGTCTTTGTAAAGTGTCTGAAGTTATAATTAAAGGAACACAAATAATTTGAAATGAAGGTTCATGTGTTTTATAAAAGGGAAGATAATTTGATGTGTCACATTTAGTTGGTATCAAAGCAGTTCATCCTACCAAGACTGTGGTATGGACCTAGCCATATGTATGATGCATGAAATTGTTTGAATCTTGCACTACTAAGGTAGTAGTGTAGGATAGATTGTTTGGTGGCATGTCGATCACATGTGATGATGATATGGATAATTATTTGGGTCTAACATTGTATGTTCTAGACAACAATGTTGGATGAAAATTGCTTGAATCTTGCATTACTAACTTCTAGAAGTTTTAGTGGTAGATAATCAATATGAAAAATGATTCAAGGACTAAATACTAACACAATTAACACCATGAGTAAAAACATTAGACAACACTCCAATGTGGTTGGTAGACTATGTTTAATTTCTTGAGTTATCTATTGTGTCTTCGATGAAGCAAGAAGACTCATTCCTTTGCTTTATTTTTACTATTAGTATTACGTGAAAATGCTTCAGCCTCGACTCTGTCTCTCGATTGATTGCCTTGACAAGAGGTAGATCCATGATGCGATCAATGGGTGAGAACTGTTTCATTGTGTATGTTCGTTTCTCTTTAGCATTTTTAGATAAGGCCAACCTACCACCCCAAGCATTTGACTATTTCATGTGGTGGGTGTAACCTACTCCACCTTCTACCACACCATACCTGTAGAGATCATTGAGAGTTCAGCTTCCTCGTCTTATTTACAATATTATCAATTGGGAGGCGATTCTAAGATTACCAAGTGAAGTCATGTTACTTAATTTTAGAAGAAAAAAAAGACTAAGTTTCTAAACATAATGAAAATAATGTTATATTTTGGCTCTAAAAAAGGGCAAAATGGTCATTAAAAATTTATATAACAACATATTTTTAAAGTACTAGATTTTTATATATAAATAAGGGTTTTTGAATGTTTTTTTCTAGAAAAGTATAATATATTATAAGAAAAAATCTATAAAAATTTATAAAAATAAATTTAGGCAATATAGATAAATGTTTTTCAAACGACACTAGTAAAATTTGGATTCTCTTTTGGACTTCCCAATATTAATTTTATTTCGTTCTTTTCTAGGGCATCACCAACATAATTACCTTTCCAATGATATCAATTACACTTTTTAATTATTTTACTAAAACAGTTTTTAATTAATTTTGAATTTCCCAATATTAATTCTTGGCAATTATTTTACTAAAACACTTTTCTGGCCAAAAATTGACTTAAAACTAAAGAAAAACTTACATTGTCATTTCCTTTGGTCTAACCCTAGACATTGTTTAGTAACTAAACCAAAAGTTTTACCATAGAGAAAATAGTAAAAAAAATTAAATTGAAATATTGTTATATATTATAAAAGATCTTGAATTTTTTTTTCTATAACATCCTTCCAACATTCAAACAAAAATTTATAAAAATTATTAAAAATATTTCTAGGTGACAAACTCAACTTTCTCTTACATTGACCATAGTTTAGTGTTTTTCACTTTTCAAGGGCTTTCCAAATGGGATTGATGTTGTACTTTTTGTACCTTGAATCTAACACCTAAACTTTTCTAACAAGGTAAAAATTGAACCCTAAATTTTTTTCCCTATTCCCAATAACTAAATATCTAAGGACCATTTTCTAGTGACACGAGTCAACATTTCATACATTACCTCGTGATTGTAAAAATATTTGAAATATTTATGACCTTAATAAATTTAGAAAAATACATGGTTAGAAATATAATTGTATCTAGTTTCTAGATATATAAATCAATTGTAGTGGAGATGAGTCAGTAAGCATAGGTTTTAGAAACATTAAGTCTTGTTAGCCCAAAAATCTATGTTAGGAGGGACATCTTGCATGCTTGATTTGACATACTTAATGAGTTTATCTTCCATAAACTCCAAAATATGAAATGTGTGTCGTTTTTTATATTTTCATTAAAAACAGGTTTGAAAGAAATCCATTCGTTGGATCAAAAGATATGTTCAAAGTGGCGACACATGTACATGCAGGAAGCTAAGTTTTGATCACGGTATCCCATTCTTTGGAGATAAATAAAATAGTAAACATATTTAGAAAAATCTCAAAAAATTTGGATAGAGTCTCCTTTGTTTAAATATGATCCTCATGACTCAAAAAATAAAAAATAAATAAGTAGAAGAATACATGAAACCCACCAGAATCAACCAGCAGAAGAACACATGAAATAGAATTAAGTGTCTTAAGTGATTTTATAAATGAGTGGGAGGACTAGGTAGTTCGTGCTAGACTTGGAGAAAAAGAAAAGTGAGAGAGAATTAGTGGTGTTGGATTTTGGGAAAAGGTTTAATGTGAAGTGATGTTTTAGTGATGATGAGATGTTTAAGTGAATTTGTGATGTTTTAGTAACTGTCTGTGTTTAGGCGGCTGTGTGGTTTAGTGGCCAATAGGCTATTGCCACATGGCTCCCCGTTGTGAGGTCCACTTAGTCTAGAAAGATTTAATGAAAAACATACAATAAAACCTTTTTTGATTGATTTGTCACGAATATTTGTTCAATATCACTACCCATTTTCTCTTCTATTTTCTTGCTCTTATAATATGAGTTTTTCTAATAGATAGATTACAACAATTTACTTTTTAATAGAAAAGAATTTAAATTTTATTTGATGATTTTTACTAATGAAAATTGATTAGTAAAATTTTCATTAAGAAGGAAAAAATTGTCCAATTGAAATTTTGTCTTCCTCTATTAACTGAAACTTCATTTTTTTTTTCTTAAGGTTAATTAAAATATTCACCTATAGAACTTTATTCGATAGATAAAGTTCATCAGAAAAATATACAATATACAAGAAAAAAGCTAACACATGTTAAGAATTTAATATCTTTACACACATACGATACCAAGTGTTTTAATCAATTAATTAAGTTATAAACCATCAATATTTATCATATAAAATCCTTATAGAGAATATTAGCTACTCAGAACTAATTTTAGTAATTAATTCCAAATATTTATTTTTATAAAATAACTCAACTCAAGAAATCTAATAATAAATAAATAAATACAACACATAGATAACTAGGTTAAAATTTCACGGTGTTACATAGACAATTTGAGACTTGCATCATAATTTTTAAAAATTATGTTGGGGTGAAATAAAGATAAGCTAGAAGTTGGAGGTCACAATAGGTATATCCTAGAGCTTAAGAGTTTATAAGATCTAGTATGGAAGTTTTAAAGGCTCATTTTGATCCAATGAATCAAAACCTACTTACAAAGTTAGTAGGTAAATAGAAGTCATGCAAAGTGATCTAAAACACTTAATCTAGAAGTATCAAACTCTAGAGAAGATATGTAAGTATCCAAAAGCATAAGCTTGCATAAGTCATCAAATCCACATGGAGTCAAAAAACTAGAAGCCATGAAGACTACAACAAAAAAACTTCAATCACAAATAGAAGAAGTAATACAAATAAAAAACACTAACTACAACTCAAAATTTGAATTGTGCTAGTTATACATAAAGGAAAAAAAGTAGAGAATGCAACATAAAAAAAATTTAAAAGTTGCAAGATTTAAGGAAAACCAATCAACACATAATTGTATGAAAAACACAAGGTCTATTTACGGATCTTCATTTAAAGGATCTCAATGCAAGGAAGAAAGGACAACAAGTATGGGTTAGGTCAAAAGAGTTGAGTCATTCAAGAATACATAAGATTTCAGTTGACTCTTCCTTAGAAGAAATAGTTAAGGATTAAAGCAATACCTTGTCAATTTAAAAGAATATTTGTAAACACTTTAGATTCAAGGAACCTTAATGAAGAAGGTATCCCAAAAGGTGTGTTTGAGTTATCTAAACAAAACTCATAATGAGAGTGAAACTCGAGAGAACAATTAGGGGATTCTTCCTTCTAGAGTTATTTATAAACACAAAAAGATTGTTATAATTGTCAAAATACGTAGTCGTTTGGATTTAAGCCTAGGAAGGCTTGTGCAAGAATACTAAGGTTGAGTAGAAGCTTGTATAGGTTAATAATAGTAGTTAAAAGGCTTGTAGAGGCTAGATGAATATCGGAAAAAACCTGTAAGGGTTTAGAATATAGTGTGAGTATAAGTCTTTAAAGGTTGAGTAGAATTCTTTAGAGGCTAAGAAAAAACATTATTAGTGTAGTAAGCTTGAGGAGACTTTATAAACAAGAATACTTGGTGTAGTTATGCTTGGTCTTAGTGGATACGTGTAGTAACTAAATGTATCACAAGGTTGCGGTGAACTAATATAAAGTTTTTGTGTTGTATCCTTCTTTACTGCTTTTAATGTCATTATCTCTACTACATGCGCGTTTTTAGTTCTAAAAAAAACCATTTTTTATGATTTTAGCTTTGACCATGCATTAAAAAGATTTTTCAAACAAGTTTTAATCATTAGAAGTAGTATGTGGTTTTCACATAAATATAAAACAAAATATATTTTGAAACAAAATCTTTGATTTTGAAAAATTGTGTAAAAAGAAAATTTTTATTGCATAAACTTGGTTTTTATTACTATTATCCTTTGGTTTTGACAAAAATTAAAATTAAAATCTATTTTGAAAACACTTGATTTTCACTACTATTATTCTCTACATAACCAAGTATATACAAGAACTTATCTTTGCTTCTATCTAAACTTCTAATATCCATGAATGAGTTATGTATATTTCAATAGGTAATGTTTAAGTATGCGAAAAGATGAATAGGTGATATATGGATATTTGAATAATGATATCTTGAATGTGTGTATGTATACTATGTGGTGAATTTTGATAGATGAGTACTATATAATCCATTAATGAGTTATGAGGTATGATTGGATAACATTGAGATAAGTGACCTAACCTATGAAGGTGGTAAGAATTGGCTAGGTTACTAGTCTAACTATGGATTTCCTAGCCTATAGGGGCAAACATATGCTCAACGATATATGTTGCAAAGTTCATTGGAAACATTATGTGATTGAGAATATTAGTCATGCATAATAAAATTTAAGAGTTATGTTGACGTGAAATAAATTTGAGCTAGATGGTGGAGATCATAGTAGTTTTAGCCTTGACCTTAAGTGTTTCTAAGATCTAGTGTAGAAGTTTTAATGGCTCATACTAATCCATTAAGTTGAAACCTACTTGCAAAGTTAGCTAACTTTAATGAGCACTAGATGGATATCATTCTAGATAATGTACTCTATATCAAAGGCATCAATGTTAGTTACGCTACGTATGAGTTGACATGTGGTCTTAAACTATTTCTTTAGTTAGAGTTGGTACGACATGCAAAACATAGTAGAGTCAAGAGGTTATTACATTGCATTATGTAGCTTCACTAATGAATGAAGTAAAATATATGTACTTCCCATATGTAAACCTATGAATGTGTGTATCTTGCTAATCTGTAAACCCTAAACTCATGTTATGCTTTAAGTTTCATGTAAGGATGATTCTCACTCCCTTTCTTATGTGTCTTTAGGTTAATTGCCACTTGTAGGTAAAGATCATTTGGGTGTTGACTACAATGCCAAAAGAAAGGCTTAGCCTCACATGATTAGTTGATTTTTGAGTTGTAAGACTCTTCTTTGATAGTTATTGTAACTTCCTCAACTTTTAAAGAATAGGAAATTCAATAATTTGAAATAATTAATATTTTTATTTAATAATTATATGAGAAATAATAATTAAAAAAATAAAAATAAATAAAATGTGGACAAATAAATTCATCCAAGTGATTAAATGATGAATTAACCTCATAAAATAGTAGGAAAAATAAAAGAAAAAAATGGAAAAAATTCAAAAAATCAAGAAATAGGTGGAAAATGCTAGAGTTGACTCTAGTCAACTCATTAATGACATTCCTATAAATATTTGGTAATTTGAAAAAAAAAATTAGGTCAAGCCTAAATTAATTTAATTAAGTTGATGCATTAACTTAATGATTTGGAAGTCAATTTGGATGAAAATTAAGCCAATTAACTCCTTTAAACTTGGTTGACTCAATTAGGGATTTGATTAGGATCTTAATCAATAAATTAGCTAACCTTGCACCTAATGTGGATCTTATAAAAGGACCCACTATGCAGTTGGCCTCCCCTCATTCCATTTGACACCACTAACACATCTTTGTGCAACAGAAAATTTTTCTGTTGCATTTGTAGTTTCTCCCCCACTTCTTAACCCTTCAACCACTTCCC
Organism: Pachyrhizus erosus; assembly: GCA_026544285.1. Taxonomy (NCBI): domain Eukaryota; kingdom Viridiplantae; phylum Streptophyta; class Magnoliopsida; order Fabales; family Fabaceae; genus Pachyrhizus; species Pachyrhizus erosus. Next base: position 3,374 of record JAMLFT010008700.1, on the reverse strand, counting down.
CTACTTCTCCTCTTGTGATTTTTGAACCCCCAAAGCACCCATAGCTTGTGCGGTAGCAACTGGAAGGAAAGGAGTTGTTGCTGGTTATTGATGGAAGACACCATCTTTCACCAAGTTTCTTGTGCTAAAAAATTTGTCAAACTTGAATTAGGTAAGGAGGACTTTTTCAAACCCATGCTAGTAATTTTTATACTTTTTTTGTGAAGGAAAAGAGACCCATAAACTAATTGTTGGTTCAATTTTACATGCTTAAAAATTGAATTTCTATGCTAGTTTGAATGTTTGTGTTTTCTTATTGCATTTTTTTTTTCACTTTGTACAGTTTACTTCATGTTATAAGTGCCTATTTTTGTATGGAAAACGTGTGCAAATAATTTGTGATGAATATGTGGCTGGAAAATGCTTATTTGGTAGGCTTATATGTGGATTAATTGCAATATTTGGTAGCTGGAAATTTGCTTTATTATGGTGATGAAAAATAGAGGATTATTTTGACGTATTAAAGTGTCTTAATTAGTGTTAAGTGTTGAAAAAGATTTTGGACATAAAAGGGGGATATTAAACTATATTCTTAAGGATTTAAGACAACCTAAACTGGTGGGAAAGATGAGAAAATAACAAGAACCATTTTTAGAGGCAAACTTTATAAGCCTACTGGAAAAATATTGGTAATGTGACTGGAATTTAAAAAATTTGTCTATAATTGGACAATGCTTAGATTGGACAAAAAATTCATAAGAAAGGACCTATAATATGTGAGGAATGATTGGGAAAACTTTTATTAGGTTTGGACAAAGGAATAGAAAGATATAAATATGTTTATGAAAGTGTTTTTACAAAACATGAAAATCTATTATAACAAGACACAAAATTTGAAATTTATTTTTGTGACTCTGGCCATGTGAAAATTTAATTTTTGACATCAAGAACCATTGAGAGACAAGGGAAAACAAATAGGAATGAAAGGAAAGGAGTTTTGATATTTGCAAAGTGTGAAAAACTCTTTATTTGAAAACTAGTCAAGCAGAGAAGGAAAATTTTAAAATTTATTAATTGACAAGGGATTTGAACATGAAACTGGGTTATTTAGTAAGGAAATTAATTATAAAGGTGTAGGAAAAAGTTTCACTCAATTCAGGTTTAAGACAAAGAAGAATGATCATTTTAAAGAAAAAGTTAAATGTTTTGAGAAGCTGGAAATTGAAAATTTTAAATGCACTGATTTAGAATGAATTGGGGTGAGAAATTTGCTTGCTAGGTTGGAAAATTAAATTATAAGAATATGAGAATTTTTTTACTCCAATCAGTTTTAAGATAGGAGAGAATAAACATTTTTAAGAGAACCAACGTTTTTGAAAAGCACAAAACTTACAAAATTTTAACTGTAAAAATTGAGAATGACTTTTGACAAGGGATTTTGATATTTGGCTAGAAATTTCATTATTTAAACATAGGAACAAGATTCATAAAAAGCACATTTTAAACAAACAAGAACAAGTAAATTTACAGAAACTATGCGATGGAAGAATAACACATAACATCAAAAAAATTTTAAATCATGAACTATCTTTAAATCTTAAATTTAAAAGACAAGATAATGCTTATTTTAATCCTCCTTATATATGAGAGGCTTCCCAACAAAATTTGAGTGATTTTCATTAGTATTAATGTTGATGTTGATGTTATGTGTGATTTAGTTGTATTAAATATTTTAAGAAATTAATCATTGTTGTTGAATTATTAGTATAATGAAAGTTTATTAATTAATTAATTAGAAGTAAATAATAGCCTAATTATAAAAATCTAAGAAAAAATTTAGCTTTAGATAATCAATGAATATGGATAAAAATATATACAGGAGAATAAAATTTTAGATAAAAATATAAAGAAAATAATAAAATAAATTATATATGGGAATTATATAATTTACAAGGGGAAGAGGAGCGCATTTTTGCTACTAGACCACTAGGCATATCCACATTAAGAATAGGAAATTATTTGAGTATAAATTATCCTTCATGAAGCTAGGAAAATAAATCAATGAAAAGCCAAAAACACCTAAGGTAAGCTCAAGGAGGGGACCTAGCGCCTAAAACTCAGTGTCTTGACCATTGACTGAGAATGCGTTTGATGAAAATTTAATACTTTTAATTATACTCAACATATATTAAAATATGGGAACCGCCATCGGAACTGCTGACAGAGCTCCTTCATGTAACGTTTACTTTTTCATTAATTAAAACACACACACATAGAAGTTACTTTATTTTACTAAGTAAAAGTTTATAGAGGTGCATCCTTAATATTACAAAAGAAAAATTTTAAACATTATCTCCCGGATCTTTGGAGGGATCTTCTTCCTCAGATATATCAATTCTGGAAGTAGATATGACTATCCTATGCCTAGCATGGCCTGAGGAAGAGGTATGAGGACATCTCCTCCTAGGATGAGATGGGAAGCCAAGAGGTGATTTAGACACTCGTGGCGATTCCACCTGAGTTAACACGATCGGGAGATCTATATGTCCATAGGAAGCGGGGGCTAATGGTGCTGCATGAAAGAAAGTAAAATGAACATATCCAGTATAGGTATACAGCTGATACAATGGATCCCTTGTCCATCGTTCACATAAGGGTGTTACTGACAAATGGAATAGTGGGTGAAATTCCTCAAACATCTTTTCCTGAAAATGGTTAGTGTAGGAGTGAATCTTCAATTCTAAAATTAATTATATAATACTAGCGTACCTGATCATACAAATATATACATATATTTAACCTCACCGCTTCGTGCCCTAGGTAAATTACTAACGAATATGGGGATCCCTTGTTGCCTCTTTTACTCCTTTCACTAGAGGACTTATGCAATCGTAATATCAAATCCATAAGTTGCAATACTTTTAGGTGACAGTCAGGAGTACATATCTCAAGCTAGTACATGGCTTAGATACTCTCTGGTAATGCTCTGCTTTGTCGGGGTTACCAAGCCGGCATTGTGATTCCCTAATCTGGGCAGTCCATAAACTTGGTGCCTAAACACCCCCAAGGACTTCCACATAATGCATACATTTCTCAGGTAACTTCTATAGTCAACCCATTGCATGTCTCCATTATGTAATCTCACTCTCGATCTATTTATCCATCCTTACTTCGACCGATCAAGTCTTCTAGGTACTAGATCCTTGGAATCTCCCAATTCGAAGATTCTTGCTCTTTTCTTAGCCATTAATAGATCTGTCTCAGACCTAAGGGGGATATTTTTGATTTATGAAGACTTATCGATCTATTCATTTCCTAATTTGCTATAATAATAATTGTGTCTTATTCATTTAGTTAACATTAAAGAATGTTCATTGATTACCAATATATTTACT
>JAMLFT010008699.1:0-13376 GCA_026544285.1 Pachyrhizus erosus | reverse complement strand
AAGTATATTTTTATATCATAATTTAAATTATTTATTATAAATTTAAAATATAATTTTTATATTAAAAGTAATAATTTGTTATACATTTTAATTTTATGATATAAACATTTATTCTTTACATTCTAAAATATATAGTTATTACGCGACATTCTAAATTTAACTGAAGTAGATTGAGGTATTCTGCGGTCAAGTTTTATCATTTTATTAACAGATTGACAATGAATTTAGTTGGAATAAAAGATTGAGAAATGAAAGTAAAAAAAATGACGAGAGAAGAGAAGAGATAAAAATAAATAAATAAGAATTATTTTATCGAAATAAAATAGAACGAAAAATTTCAAAACAATTCATAGGACCTAAACAAAATTAATTACTGAAATAAGATTAAAAAAAAAAGCAATTAAAGACATATTTATTGAATATACCAACGTTTTCTAATTTCTTAATCAATTATATATATACACACGCATTAATAATAAAATAAAAAATAAAAAACTATATTCATAATATATAATAGATAATATTAATATTAAAATGAATTAAATATTAACCATAAATAAATTATATTTTGATATATTTTTATCTAATAAATCACTTTAATTAAAGTATTATTCTTTTTATATACTCTCTTTCCATTTTTTATTTCATTTTTTCACAATCAAGTATTCTTGAGGGGACAAAGATGAATTCGGTGAATATGATATGTACGCTGCTGCAACTTCACAGAAAGCGTCTATTCCTTCTTTCCTAAGAAAACAATCACTATCACTTGCGTTAACGCGGTGGGTTTTTCAATAAAAATAAAAATAAAAATATTTTATTATTTTCATTTGCCATATATGTTTCATATTTGGTTATTTACACTTTTAGCCCCATACAAGTCCCAATAATAATTCTTCTTCCTCATTTCTCTTATTTTTCACTATCTGCTATCTGTTATCTGTTACCTTATACATTTTCCAGGAAAGTTCAAAATTTTCCTGGAAAATTTTCTGATTTAATTTTCCTTTCCCTCATACCGGAATACCTATTTCATATTTTCTGCCAAATCTATAAATAAGCTAAAAAAAAAAACAAAAGAAAAATCCAAATTTGCTTCTGAATTCCGATGGGGCAAGGGCAATCCAAAGACGAGTTGCTCTACCAGCAAGTCAGTTATGGGAACCACGATGGAATCAAAGCCCTTCACAGAGACGGTGCAGGTCTAGAGGTAATGGAACTGTGGCAAAATTTCAGCGAAAAATATGAATTTTATTATTGTTATGGTGGTCAAGGGGATGATGATTCTGGATTTGGATCGGTAGAAGTTTTCTGTTGATTGAGATGATTGTTTTATCTTTGGTGCAGTGGAGGGACAAAGATGCGAAGACACCCTTGATTGTTGCTTGTATGAATCTTCAGCTTTATAATGTTGCCAAAACTTTGATAGAACTTGGAGCCAATGTCGATGCATACCGTCCCGGTATTGTTCTCTTTTCGGTTTCTTATGGTTTCTGACTTCATTAATTAGCTTATTGGGAAATGGTGCTGACTGCTTTGAATCGGATTGGGAATCAAATGATTACAATTTCTGAGAAACAGGAATGTCGTGTTAAATTGCCATTTGATAAAATGTAGATACTTAGTAGTAAAAATAATCTAATCCTCAGTTTTCTGGTAATGGGGTGTCTAGTTTTAGATGTTTACAGGGCCTGTAGATTCCTTAGTTGAGATGGTTGTCTTGCTTGTCTCTGCTGCAATCCTTAATTTTTCAGAACGAGAATTATAATGGAAATTGAACAATGAACTGGATTTATGTTTTGCATTTGCTTCATCCGTTGGCTTCAACTTTCGACTGTTGTTTAGGTCGTCATGGTGGGACTCCATTGCATCATGCAGCTAAAAGGGGTTTTGATAGTATTGTTAAGTTACTTCTTTTGCATGGAGGTATGGTCAAGTGTTTATAATTTGCAAAACATGACTATTTTCATTCATTTGAATTCTAGAAATTCCAATAAATGTTATTTATGTGGGATTTACTGATCAACTTTGCAGCCAATCCTTTAGTCATGAATGATGATTGTCTAACTGCTATTGAGGTTGCCAGGTCCAAAGGACACAGTAATGTTGTTCGCACAATTGAGGTACAAAACTTTTGTAATGTAACATCAATTTCCTTTCTCTTTATCATGATACCTGAAGCATCTAAGTTCTTCAAATGATGATTGTTGGCTTGTAGAGTCACCTATGCTTGTTCTCCGGTTGGCTGCGCGAGTTTCATGGACCTGGGTTTCTAGAAGTAGTAGCTCCTCAGTTGGTATCGAAAAAAGTGTGGGTATCATGTGACATATTGCTGAAGCATCTAAGTCCACTTTTACATTTGCTATTTTACGGCTAGTTGTTCTAGCTTTATTGCTTAATGGATGGTCTTGCATTCACACAACCTGCAAATTTGTTTTTTCAATTGTTTTATGGACGAACTTTTTATTAGTGCAAAATCGGTGATTATGCTCACTGTTGATTAATTTTATTGTCAGTTGGGTGGTTGTTTTACCAGTTGGCTCCCGGGCCCTTACCAAGCCTTTCAAGTTGGAGCTTGCCATATATTCTAGTTTGCAGGTATTTCATAGTTAACCAGTTTTCCATACATCCACAACACACAGAAGATAACATGTTGATATTTTGTTAAAATGAAGATATTTGAGATACTGAATCATTCTACTTTTCTAAATTCTGAACAGAAAAAACTATAATAGTGACATTGAAATGCTTTTAGCAATATATATTTGCACTTAAAATTATCACAGAAGACTTAGAGTTGGTGCCTTACTGCTTTTATTTTTTTGAGTATTCTTTTCATATCATTATGTGCATTTGCATGTCTTTTCTAATGCATAAAATTAAATAAGCAGGACGCACAACCACGTACAGTTATTGCACTGTGGAAGGCCAATTTACAAGAACCAAAGCTTCACCAGTCTGATCCCTCAGTGACAATTGTTGATCACACTACTAGTATTCTCTTATACTGTGCTCTTTCTCTTTTCCTGTAAGGTTGTCAAACTCAAGAGTTGGGTAAACTCATGGAGAATAGTAAACTTGAATCTAATTTTGTAGAAGTTTACATGCTTTAAAAATTCATTTAGAAAATATACTCTGTACCCAAATATAGTTAAATGGCATATCCATAATCAATATTTAATATTCAACATAACAAAGCCTAGTACCTCCTTGTTCAATAAAACAGAACAAAAAGAAAATGGTGAAGGATAAAAAACATAAAATTAGCTTTATAAACTAAAAATTGAACAAAATGAAAACAATGAAACATAAAAAACATAAGGCTTAATTACACTTTTAGCCATCCATCTTTCATGTTTTTGCAAACTTTGCCACCAAACTCTGAAATTTGCACATTTTGTTGTTCAACTTTCAAAATTTTGTGCATCTTGCTGTCATATTATAATTAAGCATTTTTGTTTTGAAAATTTAGTGACAATGCACGAATTTTTTAAAGTTAGGTAGCAAAATGTGCAAAAAAAAATTTGGGTACAAAATGTGTGAAACTTTGAAAGTTGGATGGGAATATTTTTTGAAAAAGTGGAAGACAGGTGGCAAAAAGTGAAATTAAGTCAAAACATAAAATTAGCTTCATAAACTCAATACATCTCACAGAATATAGGCAACTCAACTGAAGTACACAACAAAAGCTGTGTTTTGAGTCTCAAACCATGAGCAAATCCTAGCTTGAAAACTTGCTGGTTTAATCTGAAGTTAACTGATTTTTTGGCAAAGTTCACTCGAACTTGAATGAGTTTGGGAGAAAAAAAGTGAGTTTGCAAAGGATTTATTTTTGTTTTGGTCCTAATTACAAACTTTAGGGAACAAAGATCAAGAGTTAATTGGAGAGTTTGGCAACCATGACTTTTCATTCAAAAAATGCTTTCTTCTTGACTGGCTTTGACATTGTCGTATATTGTCTGCTTCTATCCAGAAACACGCATTAAACTTGGGCCTGCAAGTGAGAATGACAAGCAACAACTTACATGGTTTTCTAATGCTTGCAAAGGAATTCCACAGGTATGTCACTTGCTATGTACACTGAATCTATTATGAATGTAAGCTTTGCATTGCTTAAATAGTAACTGTAATATCACTCTTCTCTGTATTTTGAGAGTTTTTCTTTGGAATGTGGTATGTGATAATTGTCTATATGTAACTTAAATGCTAACCCCTAAGGTATTTTTTTTTCCAAAGAAAAAGTTCATTAAGTTAACTTCAATTTCAATGAAGTGCTGCTGAAATTTTGGGTTTAAGGATAACTCTTAGCTTAGCTAATAGCTTAATTTCTCACTATGATTGTATGATTAAAGAGGCAGGGTAAATTGCATTTTCTATCAAATTAGTTTGTTTTTTCTTTGTTGATAATTATTTAAACCACTATTGGGTAGTTGGATTTATTTTTCTCACAACAACAATAATGAAGTTTTCTCTCAGGAGGTGAGATTGGGTACATAGATTACACAATGTCATTTGACTCAATTAAAGACCAAATCTTTAGAGATATTATTCATTATGAGATCTCTATTAACAACTTCCTCTAGTAACCTTTTTGGTCTCCTCCCCCCTCCCCCTTTTTCGTATGACTAAAAATCAAGTAATCTACTCTCTTCACTAGCACTTTTTAGTGGCTTTCTTTATACATGTCCATTCACTTTAATAGATCTTTTGTGATTTTTTTTATCAGTGTTACACCAATATATCTTTGTGTACAATCATTTTGTATCCTATTCTTTCTTGTGTGGCCATACTTCCATCTTAACAATCTCATTTCTACTACTCTCACCTTTTTCTCTTGTTCTTTTAACATTCATTACTATATAATATAGCCTAATGTATAGCAGTATAATAATACTTGTCTGAGTTTCGTAGGTACTTGGCAATCATAAATATTCCCCCGTGTCTTCCTTCATTTAGCCATCCTGCTTGTATCTTGTGTACATTCTCATTAATTTCCTCATCATTTTATTGATCCTAGATTTTTAAACTTATCCTTTAAAAGGTTATTCAGTGGCCAAATTAATTTTTCTACAATTTGCTCATGCAATGTGATAGAGGGAGGGGTCTTTTTCTCTCACTGAAAATCCCCATGCCATTTGCTTCATGACATCTACCAATTATTACTGTTATGATGTAACTAATTGTGGAAGATTTCTCTATCTCGTTAATTTTATGAGAACCAAAACATGGTGCAAAGTGCAAACGTTGTTTGTTTTAGTTTAGTCAGAATGGTAAAAACATTCTGATTCCCTTTTCACCTGAATGTTGGTTTAGTTTATTGGCTCTGGCAGTTGACCTTCATACCAGTGTTAATAAAAATCTTCAAAGCTTATATTACGACCATTTTCACTTTTTTTATTTCCTTTATTTCTTGACGGACATTTTTCTTTTATCCAATTTCTATTTTCTTGCTTTCCACTATTAAAAGAAATTATGATTTTTATTTCACCTTAGTTCATTTGTAACTCCGAAAATGTTTACAAAGGATAATGAACTTTTGAATGTTGATGCATAACTTCCTTTCTCATTGCATGATGCATTTTGGATCTTTCAGGCAAGTCCAGCATTCTTGCAAAACAATGTGCCTACAGGTCCACCCACAGCACCACCAGATGCCGAAGACACAGAGTTGGCTATGGCCATCAGTGCATCTCTTCAGTCTGCCATGCAGGAGAGGCCACCCTTTCCTGGTTCACAGCCAAACTTTGATGCAAGCTCTTCAAGCAGTGCAGTGAATACAGGCAATGATGGTTTTCTTGGCACACCAAATCCAAATACAACTGAGAGTGAGTTGGTTCATGAGGCTAACCCAGGTGCCAATAGTCAGAACCTCCAAAGCATTGTGAATGCCTCTGCTGGCACTACTGCTAGTGCTTTGGATTCCAATCCATCGGCACCTCCTATCGCGGATGAGATTCCAACAGATGGTCCCATTCAGTATCCATCAATTGATTCAAGCCCTGTTGATATGGTATCTCCAGTTGTTGAGAAGTTTCCTAAAGAAGGAGAAAAAAATGCTAGTGGAAGTGGTTCATCATGTGTGATATGTTTAGATGCTCCAGCAGAAGGAGCGTGCATACCTTGTGGCCATGTTGCTGGATGCATGTCTTGCTTGAACGAGGTGAAATCAAAGAAATGGGGTTGCCCTGTATGCCGAGCTAAGATAGACCAGGTCATAAAGTTATATCATGTGTGAGATTTGAAACGGTGTGAGGAAGTTAGCACTTCGCGATCTTCATGCATGTTGCATAAGTAGCAGAACACATGTTTGTCATAAAAAATGAAAATTTTCGGCTAGAAATGCATAGAGAAAGTGTTTATAATAGAAGATCCCACATGGGACTTTGTGAATATGTTTAAAATTCATGTGCTTCATTCTATGTACTTGTGGATTCAAATTAGCTCTTCTGGAAGGTCAATTGTGAAACTAGAGTATGTTGCGTGTCTCAAACTCTCAATTGTCCAATTGTGGTTCTGCATCTAAGAGACTATGAATGCAATGCAGTGGCCCCAGCATTCGTGGGGTTTGTTTTCAAACCTACCCACGCATTTATGTCCACTATTGAGGATTGCACTTCATTCTTGTACTATATTTTAAGCTTAAATAGTTTTTTAGTCTATAATATATGATTGATTTTATTTTAGTTATCTATATTTTGTTCCTTACTAAAAAAAATCGTTTTAGTATCTGACATTATTGTTTTATTTTAGTTCTTACACATAACTTTAAATTTTAAAAAATGCTCTAAAAAAATCTTCATTATACGCTTATTTAAATAACATTAGGTTTATTTTTTAATCTCAGTTAACCTTAGACGTATCATCACACAAGTAGGAAATTTTTACTAAGAGACAAATGAAAAAAATAAAAGTACATAAATAAAAAATCTGGTATTTGAGACTAAATGAAAATAAAATAAAATAAAAACCAAAATATAATATTTAAAAGGATCCAAATAAAGTTAACTATTATAAAAATTAAAAAATTATTTAACATTAAATTTTAAAAAATTATGCCTGGTTATCTTTGATGATAGAGCTATTAAACATACTAGTAAGTATATAACCCATGAGTTGCATCGAATGAATGCATAATATTTATGGGTTTTTTTTTTCTCAATCAAGTTAATTAAGCAAATAAAATGCAATTTAATAAACATCTCCCTCATTAATATAGGCTTATATGTTTTTAATTTTGGAATTATGACCCTTCTGAAATTAGTTATAATTTAATATTATTTGTTTTTAGTAATTAAAGGAGTTAAAGTAATTTGTTTTTTTAATTTGTAAAATTTTAAAATGAATAAGATCTAAATAAGAAATATTACAAAAATGTTGCATTTTTAGGAATTAAAAAAACATTATTAGCAATGCAATTCAACTCATTCTCGTTTTGTGACGTGTTGAATAATGTCATACACGGTCTTTAGTCGAAGTACATGTATTTCTTTAGCGCAAATATTTCCATAAAAACTTTTGCATTGAGAGGCATTAAATTGTGTGTGTAAACTGTTGAGAGATAAGTTTTGCAAAGAGAAAGTTGGAATATGGTAAACTAACGAAGAAAAAGAAAGTGTCACAAGAAAATGGGTATATACTTTGGCAGAGTTTTTTTTTTAATATAAATGTTGCGACACAAAAAATGGGTCATAACATATAAATATAAAAAATAATTTTACTTCTTCTAATTTTATTTAGGTTGATTGAATTATAATAGTTCTTATTATTTTTTTATCATTTAAGTTATTTTTTATTTTTTTAAAATATTAAAAGCTTGTTTGATGTATCAATAGAATATGATGTTATTATATCTAATTAATCTAATATAATCCTCATTATGAGTGTAATTGAGTTAGGAAGCAATATAATAGAATAATCTCTCTCCTTCCACTGCCCCTCCACTCTCTCTATATATTTCATAATACATTGAATATTATAATATTATATTTTATTATATAATTTAATATTATATATTTTATAATATTTACATACTGTATAATATTTAAAAATATGCATATTAAATTATATATAATTATATAAAATATTTATTATAATACTCAATGTATAACGTAATATATATATATATATATATATAAACTTATATATATTTACATATTACTTTAAATTATAATATATATAAATGTGCAGTGTAATTAAATGTTAATTATAATTTTTAAAATCTTATACTGTTTTTTTATAATTTAAATTTTTTTACATAAATAAATACAATTTTGTACAACTTAGTTAAAATTATTTTTTATAATTTTCATAATTTGTAAAAAATGTAAATTGAAAGTTGATTTTTAAAAAATTATATGTAATTTTAATGAAATAATAATTTTATCTTTTGAATATAATTTATATTATATTCTATTATTATTTAAGTTGTTATCTAGCCTATATCAAATATTGGATAAAATTATAACTTATGTTACTATTATTTTATCTTATTTTTATCTTCTTTTCTTATCATATAATGTATTGTTGAAAAAATGAGTTCAAAGATTCAAATTTATGTTGGGGTGTATAGAATTGATATTTCAAAAGGTTATTTTTATATTAAAAAATTATGAATTTGAAAGACTACACAAGAGTGTTTTGATTTATTATTTTTTTTTTTTTAAAATTTAATGCTTATGATTATGTAGTTTGAATTTTAATAAATTTATATCATAAAAATTTAAAAGAATTTTATAAATTTATAAAATTAAAAATATATTATAAATTTTTAGAAAACATCCAAAATTACAAAAGTTAATAAAAAAATCATAAAAATATGATAAGATTTGGATAAATATTTTGTAATTTGAATTTGAATATATTTATATTGTAAAAATTTAAAAGATTTAAAAATATTATATAAATTTATAAGATTTGAAAGGACTTCATGAATTTCTGGAAAATTATTTAAAATTATAAAAATTAATAAAATATATCATTAAAGTATGATAAGATTTGGATAAAATAAAATAAAATTAATACAGTTTATTGAATCTTTTAATAGTTAATTGATTCTAATTTTTTGGCTCTTCATACATTAATATCTTCTCATTCTCACTCTTAAATTTAAATAGATTCAAAATTATGATTTTTGCTATTTGACAATATTAAGAATATATTTATTGGTTTAATAAAAATTCATTAGAATAACATTCTTTTTGTAAAAAAAATTATAAGTTTTCAAAAAAGAAAAATGGGAATATACGTGATAGGAAAAAGAAAAATCTAACAATCACAAAATATAAAGTAATAAAATTTAAGAAAATCTCAAGGCTTTGAATGATATTATTTGATGGATGTGGTATTTATATATTATGTTTAAAATTCACATAAATTTTATTGATAAAGTAATTTATCAAAAATTGTATACTTTTAAATACCATATGAATTTTTATAAACTGTAAAAAATTCTTTATTTTATTTTATTGAATTTTGTTATCATCCTTAAAAATCAATAATCTTATTTGAATACCATAAGACATATTTATATTATTTATAATTCTTAATTAAATATTACAAGACTTTTTATAAAAAATATTTAAAAAAAAATTAAATTTCTAATCCAATACATCTCTAAATTAATCCTTAACATTTTCTAATGAATTAACCCATGTCCTAGTCAATATTTAATTATTTAGGGCTTATTTTTTTATAGTTATGTAAAGTTTGTTATGTAATCAATTAATTATGTATCTCTTTAAATATAATTTTTAAATAATTATTATAAAAAATACTATCTTCAATTATTTTTATTTTCTTTTTAAGATTTCTATATAAAAATCAAGAAATGTAATAAATTTTCTTGAACCTAATAAAATAATTATAGAATTTTCTATTTTATCAATTTTTATTTTTACTCTATAATAAATGTATGTGTAAATTAATTAAAAATTAAATAAAAAATTATAACTAGTAATAAAATAATTATTATTATCTTAATTTTTAAAAAATAATAAATAAATAAAAATAGTTTTTTTTTTTAAATCGAGAATTAAAAAAGAATAGAAGAAATAATTTTTTTTTAGTGAGATGATATAATTAGAATTAGTTAGTAATATAAAGAATCTTTAGACATTTAATATGTAATTATATATTATAAATTAATATCTTCAATTTTAAAATATGTAGATCTCATTCTCACCATTCTTTATTTAGTATTATCAACACTCTTTCTTCTTTATTTAAAAAAGAGCATTTCACATACTTCTATCACAGCTAAAAAACATATCATTATCCATTTAAATTTAAAAATAATCTCACATGATAACTTAAATTATTCATTATAAATATAAAACTATAATTTATATATTTAATAGTATTTATTTATTATAAATTTTAATTTTTATAAAAAAAATATCCTATACTATTCATAAACTAAAATGCTACTTTTAATTAAATCCAATTCGTCATAGTTAGATAATTACCCATGAGACCTGATGATGGATCTTATAGATAAAAGATGGAGTTATGCATTGTTATGGAATCTCGGATCATTAAGTTCTTCAATCTCCTATATTATTGAAATCATAAAATGTCCAAACAAAATTGAAAGAAGACAAATCGATCTCTTAACAATCATTAACAGTTGAATACCAAAATTTTGACATGAGTGATAGGTCCTCCGCGTCCACTCATTAACAATTAATTGGAAGAATAATTAGGATGCCATGTTCATAAAATGATATGAAATTTTATTATTATTAATTTTGTTGGGTCTAAAATTTTGATAGAATTACTTATTTAATTTTAAACTCAACTTGATTATGATTATTTATTAGAGTCGTTTGTGGTGTGTTGAAAGTTTACACTCAAAGTTTAGTTAAATCTATTTTTAATTTTTTTTTATTGAGTACAAAATTATTGATTAAAGTATTATAATTGAGTATTTCTAAAATTTTACTATCAATATAAAAATAACAAATTTATTCAAGCTATCATTTAATATAGTTAATGTCAAATAAGATTTAAGTAATTAAACTACTAAAAGAATAAACAATAATTACAAGTATTTTATTAAGTATTTTCTTTTATATTTCACCGTCAGCATATATATAAAAGGATAAATTATTTCCATCTATCCTTTAACATAATTAGTGTTAAATATGATTTGAGTGATTAATTTTGATTTGAAAAAAATACTTTCGGCAAACACAATAATTACACGTCTTGTAATTAAGTATTTCCATCATTTCATTATCAATATGTAAAATGACAAATTTAATCAATCTAACATAGTTAATAACAAATAAGGTTTGATTAATCAATTAATTTTAAAAAACTATTTTCAGCAAACACAATAATTATAAATATTGTAAATGATATTTTAAAAACAATATATCTATTTGGAAAAGAATATAATTTTTTATATAATTTAATATTTATTGTGAAGTATAAATTATTTTTAAAATTTGATTTTTATATATTACTAGTGTGAATTATTTTACAGAAACATCCAATAAAATGTGATTCATTTACAACATCTTATTATTCATCAAATTGATGTGGTCATAGAGTGAATTCTTGTACAATCATTGTGTAAAAAATATTTTACGTTGACAATGTATATAAATTAAATGTAACCTTTTTTATAAGTATTTTTTAAATTTTGAGGTTGTCCCTATTTTAGATTAAAATACCATTATCTTTTTTGAATTTTTTTTTTAAAACAATTAAACACATATTTTTATTTATACTTCTAGAAATATCTTAATTTTTAAAATAAATTAAGATATCCAATATTATAATAGTTATTAGAACTTAAAATCTTTTCAAGACTAATACAAAATTCCTTTTTTCAATTTATTTTCATTTAAAGTTTTAAAATATTCAATTAATGTAAAGTTAAGACTATGTAATTTTGCTAATGAAAATAATAACAAATATATATATCATAATGAAAACTATCTCCTAATAATTTAAATTTATAATAAATATTTTATACAATGTAAAAAAAATGAGACTTTGGATAATTTGAGGCCTAAAACAGTGTCTTATAGGCCTTGAAATTACCATAACCCTGCTTAATTATTTATTGATATAATACATCAACATTTACATAATGTATAACTAAATCATAGAATTAAAAAATACAGAATTAAAATTAAGGGTGTTTTATAATATAGAATTTAAAAAATAATATAAATATAATATTATGTTAAAAAAGGCTTATATTTTAGAAAAAATTAAAAAGTTTGTAAAATAGTAAAACGACCTAAAATATAACTTAAACTTATTCTTAAAATATATTAAATTTAATTTTACGAACAAATTTATTGAAATTAGTTTGAGGTCAAATCAGGTTAATAAGACAAGACTCGTGATGAACAACTCTAATAATTAAATTAAATTCAATAAATTTTCACAAAAACATATTTATGAGAAAAAAAAATCCAATAAATGAATTTAAGTCCAGAAAAAGGTATTTATCTACCAAAACTTATCAGAATGAGAACCGGTAAAGAGTATTTTAAATAAACTCATCTTGTCTCGTACTTAAGGAATATATTCTTAGGAATATTAATGACAAACTAAACAAATTTTTATTATTTTCAGTAATCATAATTATAAAAAATCATGATTTCTAAACATAAAATAATTTATACCAAACATCCTCTAAATATATATTATTAAATTATGTATAATTTAAATTAAAAAATATTTTTTAATCGTACAAATAAGTTTGATAGATCAAAGTCTTCACAAGTCATATATATTTTATGATCCCAAAATCTTAAGCCATATTCTCCAATCTTTGTAGTCTAACGTCTTGATGACAACATCTTTATATAGATCTAGGAGCAGTTAGTTGTTCTTCAATCTACTCACTGTAGTATTTTTAATTAATGTTATTTGTTTTGTTAATTTTGCATAATTAATTGTAGAGTTAAAATAGCATTATTGTTTTACTAGTTAAGGTATAAGTCAAGATTTTTTTTAATACGAGCATGATATATATATATATATATATGTAGAGAGAGAGAATTTAATTGTATAATTTTATCATATTTTTAAAAATTAATTAATATAAAATAATTTTTAATTTGATATAATATATTTTTTTAATTTGAAGATAGTAATACACTTAAAATTAATTAATCCAACATTCAAATCTAACTCAAATTTAAGAATAATAATTTCATAAAATAAAATATAATTTAATCTAAAAAATTGTTTATAAATCTATATAAAAAATGAAGTTTAGTTTTACAAATGGATTAAATTTTACAAATATATAAGGAATGTATTTTACAAATAAATTAATTCATACATTCCATAATAATTAAATGGATTAAATGTGATTTTAATCTCTAAAAAAATTTCTTGATTTGATTTTAGTT
>JAMLFT010008698.1:0-13448 GCA_026544285.1 Pachyrhizus erosus | reverse complement strand
TTTAACATAACGTGAACTGAAAGGACGACATTAGCATAACTCGTATATAAAAAAACTTGTATAATAGTGCCGGTGATGAAAACTTAGGAAACTTGGACAAAAGCAAGTACTTTTATAGGGTAAAGTTTAATAAAAAGAAGTCTGAAATAATAGTAAAAAAATGTTTCTTAAGAATGCATTTATTAAAATAAGAAATAATGTATTTAATAATCTTTTTTCAAAAGAAGAATGTTATTTTTATTTGTTTTTGAAGGAAAACTAAAACGAGTTTGAGGTAGGAAATAAAAAAGTGATAGGGAGGCTCATAAAGTTTGAAACCATAAACTACATTTAGTGCAGAGCATCAACTTCATTATGTTTGGTCCATTATGGAAAAGGATCCATGAAAAATCACGAGCTTTAGTAGGCCTTATATGGAACTCTACTCTCTTTTTAAAATCCAATAATCAATTGAACCAAAAAAAGAACAATAATAAAATAATTAGGTTGTTTCTCTTCCTTAATATTAAATAAATCTAAAAGTACATAATCATCATACTAAAAATTAATTTAAAATATCACAATTGATTTATAAATATTATCAAAATACTTTGAAAATTTATTATAAATCATACATACTAAAGTAAAATTGTATGAGATAAATTTATATACAATTATTTTAATTATATGAATTAGAATTATTTTACTACGTATATTTTTAACGAATCAAATTGATATAAAATATAAAATGTATTTAATTTGATATTTAGTTTTTTTTAAGCTTTCAATTTAGTCATTTATTTATTTATTTATTCAATTCAATTTTGATAAAATATAGAAATACAAAATGTTTAGAATGTATAAGAATTAGTATTCAATGTATATGTCACAACCTCTGGATAGCCCGTTGAACCCGTGATTTATGTAAGTTCCAAGCTTTATAGGATGAGGCCATTTAAAACGCAGGTTTTTTCGGCCCTGTACGTGTAAGGGCTTGCATGGTGGGCTTGGTCTGCAGCTAAATAGGTCAGCCCATGCACAATTCATTTTTAAAAAAATATAACTTAATTTAATATTTAGTTTATGTAAAGGTATTTTTGGTAATATTAGTCATTGGAAAATGATAATGCCATTCTCTTTCTCCTTTTTATTGTCTCATTGTAATTATCTATACTTTTTTAATTAATTATTTAGTTTGTGCTTTATCAATATATTTATCACATTATTAAATTTTATCAACTCTTAACAAATAGTAAATCACAAATTTTTTTTAATAAAAATTCTAATTTAAATATTTTATTTAATTTTATATTTTATAATAATTTTACATCAAATTATTATTATTTTACTTATAAACCATGAGTTAATCCATTTAACTACATGTAAACCAATAAAATATAACTCAATTAATTTTACAAATCAACCCAACCCGTTAAAATGCTGGTCAATATAAATGAGTCTTAAATGAGTTGAGTGAACTTATTTACTCATCTCTAATAAAAAAATTGAGTAGTTATATATATATATATATTCATAGAAATTATTGACATTTTGTTAATATAACTTTATTGTGAGACATTTACAGAATTTAATTGTCAAATTACAAATCATTTTAAAACCATACATATCAATTTTAAAATCAAATTGATTATTATTTCATAAAAATATTTATTAGCGTATTGATCTTCTCATGGCATTATCATTAATTAATTAGTGACAAATTGCAGTTTTTACTCTTTTCAGGAAAATAAAATCTGACTATACCCTTTAAAAAAAAAAAACTCAACCATCTAATGTAAGTGAAACAGCTCACAGTTCCATGTAAATATTCAAGTGACAAGTAAAAAAACTATATATTAATCCTAAAATCACACCTTACTAAATTCAATATCAGTTGCTGGGGCATAACAACTTGATGATACAGACCATACATGCACTCATACATTAATTTTTTTTTCACATTCCCAAAAGTGAAGCCCACACTGGTGAATAAGCTTTCAGGTAGGAGTGTAAGTTTTATACTATTTTATAATGATTCCAAATCTCAGTCTGAATTCAATATTATATCCTAAAAGTCTGAGGTGTCATTCTCTTGGAATTCTGATTTGGGTGGTTGTATATTAGGCGATACCATCCACTTAATTTGTTCACTATAACGGTTCCAAACACAGTTGATTAACATAAAATTAATCTGCATATAATGGTAATAGAGAAAAGCCAAAAACCACGTGCCAGAGCAGGTGAGTAACCACTAGCACTTGGAACTTCTGGAACAAGCTACTTGCCAACTTCTAAATCCACTAGAATGCAATTTTGAACTGCCTTAGCTGTATGTATATCCTCTTTTGGTTTGTCTTAGTTTAACAAGTGGGTCATGGGCATGTAATTTGTCTTTTTGTGAAAGTGGATACTTTCTACTGATTCATTTTATATATAAAAACTGCATTATGTTTCTTTTGAGTTCCCTTCGAATTTTTTGGTGCAAAATGTATAAAAATAAACTAAGAGGGGGCATGTAATTTGTCTTTTTGTGAAAGTGGATACTTTCTATTGGTTCATTTTATATATAAAAATTGCACCCCTTTTAATTTTTTAGTGCAAAATGTATAAAAATCAATTAAGAGGGGGTATGAATTCTTGAAATATGCATCATTTTGTAGTTCCAATTTACAATTAATGGATGGATTTTGAACGGTAAGGAAGTTCAAAATTTGAATATGTTTATCTAAAAGGTGGTCCTAAAAAATCAATTTAATCTTTGTCTTATTCTCAGCTGAAGGTAACTTTCTGTGGGTTTTTTTTTTCTATTTTATTTATTTTAGTTATAAATATTTGATTTTATATATTGAAATTAACTATCACAATTAATTGAACAGAAAACATCTCACTAAATGTTACTTACCCTAACGATCTAACAAGCTTAGTCAGATTGTTCTTATTTTTTTTCCTTCAAGGGATAGATAGGTTGGGAACTGGGAATTAATTTTGGGTGGGTGCCTTTTGCTTTTTCCTTACTTGTAGACATATTTCTTTCTGAAAATAACATGTGCAAATAAATTATATTGGTAATGTCTACCAATCAAGGGAGACATAAAAAACAATCTGTTGACCAATGAGAAGTGAGTGGAAGACTAGGCATTATTGAGACGAGGTCTTAGTAATTTGCATGTGGTTTGTTTTTCTTCGAGTAATTATATGATGGAGAAGAATGTCTCGAACTGTGCTTGGCTCTTCTGCAAAATTGTCAATCCTATTTTGTAGCATTTACTCGGCCATACCAATCAATTGGGTTCCTATTTGTTTTTGTCTTATAGCTAAGGTAATCAATTGGTTAGGCGTGGTTTAAACCAGCAAAAGTAGCTTAGTCAAAAGGAAAATGAAAACACTCTTGACTCTAATAGTGCAATTAAACAATAACAGTTCTCTTATGATCATTCTATTTTCTTTATCCATAAATAATCCAAGAACCACTTTGTCAACTGCTTCGTTGTTACAATGTAACCTTTTATTTATGGGGGAGTTTTAGGCTCTAGGAAGTTAATTATAGTTGTAATAATTTAACTCTTAGTAGAAAGGAAACCACATTATGACCCTTTGGACTGAAGACTTGCTTCTTGTTGAATCTTGAGCATTTGCTGGACGAGGAATGGTTGTCAAAAACATAAATAGAAAGAAGAAGATCGAACTAAATTTCTTTTGGGTCTGCCATCACTACAACTTTTTTTTTAACCCCAAAAACGATTGTAGCCCATCCCTTGAAGTTTACACTATGCTATTTTTACTAAATTTGAGTAGTCAATTTGCAACACATTGCAATGGCCAAGTAAGCAACTACAAAAACAAAAATGAATAATATTTTATGAACACAGAAACAAGCCTACAAAATTGTTACAACCGTAAAAATCCTTCTCGGGACTTTGTATATGTCAACTAGTAGCTACAAATTAATTTACAACAACTTAAACTATGGCACATCCATCTATATCTGTTATTCTGTGAAGGTATCGAATATAACAACTTTCCCTTCAAGTTTTTTTTTTTTTTCGATCATAGTCAAGCATAAAAAAGGTTAATTATTGATAATACTCGTAATTAATATACACAAATTATTTTTTAGTTATACAGTATAATATATTTAGATGAACTTTGAAATTTAAAAACAAAATTTAAGCATGATTTTAATTAATGCATGTTAGTAAACTTGTAATATTGTCAAAATAAATAAATAAAATGGATACTTAAGCTAAAAATACTACATTTTGTGATGGATGGTATTTGAAATAGTTTCTGAACCAGTTGGTAGAAGCACAAGGTGTTGTCAACTGCGGTCTGGGATTGGATAATTTATTGCATGCCAATGGGAACAAGTTTAGCATTACATCATCTGCTCTATAGAGCTTTGTAACCCTCTGAATTCGAAATTAAAGAACTGGGACCCCATCCCTTTTAGTCACCTTCAAATCTATTTGAATTCAGGATCAGGACCATTATATATTTTATGTATCATAGACTCACTGTTTCCGCCTGACCCCAACTTACAAAATACAAACACACTCATAAGTCTCCATGGCGGCAACATTGGCCCCAGTAAATTTCACAAATTCACCATGAGCAATAGTGTCACAGAAACAACATTTGCAAGTAAAACAAACAAAAAGTGACTTTGGCTGCGAAACAGTGATCTCAAACCTTTTCAATGGTCAATACCAATCGTACAAGTTCCATTAAATTGTTTTTCACCATCCATAACCATGCTCACGCGCCGTTAACTCCTCCGTCAAAACGCCGTTGCTCCCACTTTACTACCATCATAACCGCGAACTATCCCACTACACCAACAACTATATCCCACCTTCTGTCCCTTAATCTTTCTTGTCTTTCTTTCTTTCTTCCTTTCTTTCGTACGAACCATTGGGGTATAATAGGGACATGAGATCGAGATATTGGAACTAAGAAAATGAAGCCCTTTTGCACATTCTTCATTCTCCTTTCGCTGGCTATGCTCGTTGAATCTTCATGCAAAAACGAAGACCAGGAGCTGGTGCCAAAGGCGTTTCAATCTGTGTCTGGATTCAACTTTTCCTGGTTCCAAAGTGATCCTAACTGTTCAAATGCTGAGATTAAAGGGATCAATCTTTCGTCCAAATGCCTTAGTGGAAACATCTCATGGAAGTATCTGAGGACCATGTCCAAGTTGAAGGTTAGGAATTCTCTTCAAGGCCAGGTCCCAGACTGATTTTGGAGAAGCTCAACCTTATTGGTAGTGAACCTTTCGAACAACAGGTTCGGAGGGAGCATTAACCCCACTTCCCAAAACGGTTCCTTTTCATCACTTCAAAATCTCAATCTCTCACACAACAAATTCACCAACCAGCTCCATCTTTCTGATTTCTCAAACCTTAAAAGCCTCGACCTTTAGCCAGCCACCTCTGAACCTTGCCTTCCGGGTTCCAAAACCTCACCAGTCTACACCACCTCGATCTCTCCAACTGCAACATCAAAGGGAACGTAAAACCCATACCTTCCCTTACCACACTTTCATTCTTTGACCTATCAAAAAACGCCATGAACGGTAGTTTCCCCTCTGATTTTCCTTCCCTGAACAACATCAAATTCTTGAACATCTCCCACAACAACTTCAAAGCATCTACCACCTTAGACAAGTTCAAAAAGTTCGGGAAACCAACGTTCGTTCACGCCGGGCACAACTTCAATTACAACGCATCCAAAATGTCAAAGCTTGGTTCAACTTCAACTTCCACTCCAACCCCAGCACATGAAGAGTCCCACCACATTCAGGCGGAGAAGAAGAGAGCAAAATAAAAACAAAAGTCAAAACACAAAACCAGAACCATGATTGCGGCCAACTCAAACACCCCAATCTCTTACCCATCTCCGGTTACTGTATTATAGGTACCGTAATCAGAACACCTATTTATTTACTTTAAATTTTAAATTTAAATTTTTTCATGTGGTTCCAAAATTTTTATTTTTAACTTCGCACCAGTGTCCTTTGACTTAACCTACTCTCGTTAAATGCCTTTCACGGGCATTAATTCGGTTAAACTATTGTGTATTCATTTTTTTCACCTAAATCTAGCACTCAGCTATGATTACGTGTGGAAATTCATGCATGCACTTTCTACATAAAATTGAAAACAATCTTCTCACTTATTTTATGCAAAAAATAATTTTCATCTAGGTTATAAAAGTTTTAAAAAATAACATTACCTAAATGTACATGAATTAAGATTTGAACATTTTAATTTATTTGTTTATTTTGAAATATCATTACTATCAGGTAAGGAGAAGCTGGTGTTGTACGAGTTTATGTCAAACGGGGATTTAGGTAGGTGGTTGCAGGAGCTACCAATAGAGGAGACTAATATGGAGGATTGGAGTGGTGACACGTGGAAAAATATTCAAAACGACATCGTTATTCAAGTGTCACCGCCGGAAAAGATGCGGTGGTTAATATGACACCGTATTGCGGTAGGTGTGGCGAGTAGGTTGGCGTTTCTCCACCACGCAGGGTCGAGGCCTGTTGTGCACGACCATCTAGTAACGTGGAGCATCTTTCTCGGTGACGACTTCGAGCCACGAAACGTGGATTTCGAGTTTCGGAAGTTTCGCCGAGAGAGCGCAGAGACCAATTGTTCAATCGAGACGGATGTTTACTGTTTTGGGGTGGTGCTGATGGAGCTGCTGACGGGAAAGGCCGACACGACGGAGACGGTGGTTTGGGTGAGGAAGGCAGTGAGGGAAGGTCACCTTGTGAGGACGTTGGATGAGAGGCTCAAACTCGGTAGTGGCGACTAGGAGAGTGAGATGGTGGAGAGCCTTCGAGTCGCATATTTGCGTACGACCGAATCGCCAGGGAAGAGGCCCACCACGCAGCAAGTGTTGGGCCTTCTCAAAGATATTCATTCGAGTCATTGACTCCATTGAAGTCACTCGCCCAACTGAATTCTTTTTCTTCCATTTTCCACGCTTAACCTCGATGAGTAATTCAATTCCTTGTTGCATGCCACGTGGCACTGGAATTTTGGGCCATTTATTTTGTTTTTTGAAATTAAATATATATAATTATGATTATGGTTATCATTACAATGTAATGTATATATACAAAAAGTTCAGGAAGAAAATAAAAAGTGAAAAGGTGGACAAAAAGAAGTGGGGCAGGAAGGGAAGCTAAGAAGAGTAGGGAACCTTGAAATGAAACAATGGAGTGTTCAGTGGTGTGCAGTGTCAACTATGAGTATCTTGTTTGTGGTGAGCATGCATATTTCATAGGACAGAGATTCTCACTTATTACTTGTCTCTTCTAAGAGGAACTTCCATCATTTTTATTCTCTATTGTTTTTTATTCACTTTTTTTTTCTTGTTTTACTTCTCTTTAGCTTTGTTTGCTTTTACTTTATTCTCTTGTTGATTTATTTTTCTTTAGTTTAGGAAAGAATATCTTTCCCGAAGAAACAATGAGGTAGATGAGATAGATGCACCTATGCTTTTGCATGTCCACTTGCTACAAGTATCGTGTTTGTTTTATTGAAACAAAGTGACCATACGTGTCGTGTGCGATCGAGCATGATGGGGTCGTGGCATGAGAGAGACTTCCTCATCAGGTAACGTGATGATCTTTATTTGTCAATATATTGTACACTATTTTCTTTGAGTGGGGTTGCAGTCAAGGAGTAGCGGCTTTCAAAAGTTGCAGATAGTTGTTAGCATGATTAAGAGGTCAAATGTTGAGTGATTTCAGTGGAATATATCTCATTAAGGGGATCATTCAGACATTAATATGAACACGAGAAAATAATAGTTCGTCCACCAACGTAGAAAATCCCATTAAAAAGAATTTGAAAATCTTACATTTAATCATTTCAGGTGTTTGCATTTGCATTATAATGATTATCTTGATTGTTGAACAATCATGCAGCTAGTTTTATTGGGTATTTTATGTCAAATTATTTTGACTCTTGTGACAATGAAATGACATATTCTATAACAAGGGAATTTTTTGTACCGCGTAAGTTTCATACTACTGCTTCTTGTTTTCCTTGAATAAATGCTCCCAATGACGGTTTATATTATGATTTGAATTCCAACATCGATTTCGATGGGTAACCCGTCGCATAATCACGAAGAAATTCAAGAAAGGAATAACTTACTCTATTTATTACTCATACATCGTTAAAATCATTTAAACATGGCCCACGACACTAGAAATGTTTCAAACAATTTGAAAAAAATGGTGTCATGCTATTCTATACATGTACATAAGCACGGTGATGATCCTACAATTTTCCATCTGTTGGGTGCTCTATAAATCTAAAAAGAAAGATTGGCTGGTGTGGAGACATTTTACATGGATGCTTCTTTAAAATATGTATTTTGGATCTCTTAGTAATTTTATTAGAGTTTTAGCACAGTCTGTGCAGTAGTTGACATGGTAGGTAAGGAATTATCTGTCATTAGACACACTATTTTTGTAGTCGATTGAGAAACGTAGAGAGTCAATTATGCGATCTAAGTGATATGTCGAAAGGTAACACTTGGAGATAAGATGATAATTCACTGATTTTGATATATGATCATGATTCATTTAAGTCTATTTAAAATTAATTTATTAATTAAAATCAAAGTAATCATGATGGTTAAATTGTTAAGTTTTATTTATAAATATTTTTAATAAATATATAGTGTAATAGGAGTGGATAGACAATCCGAATTTCTAAAATCTTCTCATAAAACAAACATTTTTCATATGCATTTTTTGGCATAATATTTTAATTTAACAATTTAAATGTTATGAAAGTTGATTTCATATAAACAATATCTTAGTTTGTCATCTATGATACAACATTAGGTTAACACATGATGTCATGACATGATTATAATAAGATTTCAATATTAACTTTGCGTTTTTAACATTTGGAAGATGCTCATTATAATATTTAACACCTAATATCTATAAAATGATAATAAAGAAGTACACGAAGTGCACATTATTATATGGTAAAAAATGTGTACCTTATTATAGGTAGATTTTACACAACACGTGTAACTTATTATAAATAAGACAAGTTACTTGTTATTGGAGAAGATAAAACATTTTCACGCTTCATTTTTTTATTCTTTATATTGCATCTTACCTATTGTACTTATTAACAATACTTGATTCCGCAGTAGAAACTTTCTTGTGTTTTACAGTTCAAGTTTGACATACTCATAATTGATATCTCTTTCACTTTACTATTGCTTATAGATGTCGAGTTTTTGACTAAATATTTATGAACAACTTAGATGCAAGTTTCTTTGAAAAACTAGTTAATACCAAATTGTTATACATGATGATACAAATAATTTGTTTGAAAACACAACATGTACCAAAGTTTAATTTTTTTTCTTGTAAAACACCACTCTACATATAAAGCATAAATTATTCCTCATACATTAATGTATTATTACCAAGTATTACAAAAAAAGGATATTTTACTGAAATTTACTTTCTCATTGTCCAAAACGATCAATTGCTACTCTAAATTGACTACCTTTTTCGTTTGCTTTCATAGAATATTTTCTATTTTCATTTTTTAAAAATAATTTTCATTTTCAAATTTTTAAATTTAGAAAGCATGTTTGGTTTGAATTTTTGTTTCCAATTTTCAAAAATCAAAATATTAAAAATATATTTAGTTTAACTATTTCTAATAAAAGTTCATGAAATGTTTTTGTATAAAATTTTCAAACAAAATTTGATTAATAAATATATCTTAAATAATAATAAAATCATTGTGTTCTATATTTAATAAATATAATAAATCCATAGAATAATATAGAATAATTTCTATTCATATCAATTACACAAAAATATTAGCAACCAATTGAATTTAGTATATACTATATGTGTTTAGTGCAAGTTTACAATAAATATTACATGTAATCAATTGGATTATGTTTATAAATAAAAAAGACAATTATATTACGTATATAATATACACTTTTTGTAGCATGATGACAGAAGATATTCTTCACGAATATAATATATGTAATAACAAATTTTGATTTTGATAGAAAAAAAAAAAAAAAAAGAGAGAGAGAGAACCTATTGGTTAGTAAAAGAAATAGAGAATTGAGATAAGCAAAAAAGAGAGAATTGACAAAAAAAAAATCAAATAATTATAGTATTATTATCTCGTTTTCAAAGGCTTCAAATTTAAAAATTATTGAAAATGATATTTTTTCATTTTCATATTTGAACTTATTTTGGAAACATTTTTAAAGAAAATATTTTTTAAAATCAAAAGTAAACATATTCTCAATTATATTTTCTTTTTCTTAGAAAATAACAACAGAAAATAGTGAAATCAAATAGACTCATATATCCTTCTCTACAACAATCTTGTTGAACTCAACAACTTTTCTTTTAAGCCTAAAAAATGAGTTCTCAAGTAGTTAATTTTAAGCATATTGTTTGGTTGTTAAATATATAAAGTTAGACATATTTAACATGAATTTATTGTGAAGTATGAAAGTTGTAGAAAAATATATGTAAATTTTATTTGACATTTTCAAAACTCAATTAAACCAATAATGCTTAAAGAGTGAAAACAAACGAGCTAAAAAATTTAATGCTAGAACATGATTAACCTTGACTATGTATAAAAATATCCAAATCAATAAATTAGTTATTAAAATGATTGGTTGAAAATAATCACTTAATGATCTATCTTACTGACTCCTAACTAATAAGTAATGTTTATTCATTAACCCACATCCACCAACATTATAAATAATATGTTCGTTCCAGATAATGCATCTTCTAACAACATGCATATTTATTATTTCATCACTAACTTAAGTGCCATAATTTCTTTTACACACATTCCATCCTGTCTTAACACAAAAATTGATCATGACATGTAAACAAAATATTTTTTTAATTAATCATAACTTAAAATCTTACATATTTACAATATTTTTTTGCTTAACGATTAAATATTTTATTAAAATTAAAAATAAATATGATATTATTAAAGGAGGGTTTAATTATAATAACCATGTAATAATATTAAAAGAAGTGGTAAATGTCAAACTTAATCAAAATCTTGACTATAAAAATGAAAAATATAACTTAAAATAGCATTTTAAACAATTATAACTTATAATTTTTTTTTACCCAATACATATATCTTGCCCAATTAAGCTTACAAGATAGTTAAATAAGTTATAAATCAATTTAAATTATTTGTCCAAAACACTTTACATGCCTTAATAAATTTATATATATATATATTATTTAATTTTTCATTTAAAATAAAAATAAAATAAACATTTTATATTGTAACATTTCATAGAAACTATTTTATCTTTTAAATATTATATTATTATTATTATTATTATTATTATTATTATTATTATTATTATTATTATTATTTATATTAATATCGCTGTTAATCGAATTGATGTCAGATGAAAAAAAGTAACTTTTTGCCTAAAATAAGAACATTTCATTCTTAATAAATGTTAATTACTAAATTAGTTTAAATATATAAATATTATTTTATTCTATTGAAAAGGAGAATTTAGTTAAAATTTGATATTTTTGTTTGTGTGCTTTGAGTAAAGATACCTTAATCAATTCAATTTCTAAAGAATAAAAAAAATGAAAAATTGAGAAGTTTAGGTAAAAAAAAATTTGAGAGGGGGACAAGTTTTCTTAATCTTTAAAATAGAAGAATTTGATGAAATTAAAAAATAATGCCCAGAATTAATCGCACACAGTTTCTGTACAAAAAAAATATGACACTAATGGGATTAAAATGTTATTAATTCAATCATTTAACATCACTTTTTCACGAATAGGTCGATTATAATGTATAAGTAATAAATTTTACACTGAAGAAACGCAAATGACGAATGAAATTATTTTTGGTGGAAAAAAATTAATACCAAAGTTTCTAAAATTATTTTAGGCTACCGTCACTAATATCTAATAGTTCCTCCAGTTTTTTTATAAGATATTTTAAATAATATTTACATAGATCAATAAAAATAATAAATTAAATTAATTTTATTAATATTTAAAAAATACTATTAATCTATCAATTTTATACTCATTAATAATCATTAAATTATAATACATTACTGATAAAAAAAATTATTTTAATAACAAAAAATATATATACAAATAATCTTTAATAGAAATACATAAAAAAATTATAAAAATTATAAAATGTTTTATATTAATGACCATTAATTTTTTTCTAAAATTATGTGTTATAAAAACGACGAGAGAGAGTAAATGATAAAGTAAAATGCTTCAGTTTTGGAGCTCTTTTGCCTTTTTCTTTGTACATATTTGTTTCCAAATATGCTACAAATCTGGGCCATTGTGGTCGCTTCACTGTTTTTCTAAAAGATTTTCATGGGACACAGTTACTTTTGACCTTAAACAATCGAAAAACTCAGTGACTGGTTTCGACTAAAGTTGGTTCCAGATATCAGATAAGAATAAGCATCCTTTGTATATCTTTAAGGTGGAAGCCGACACTAGAGATCATAGACTACAGCAATCGAAATACCTCTGGATGTGCTTCATTAAACTATTTTATGCTATTAAACCCAACTTAGATGATCATTGGTTATACCAACCCAAAACTTCCAAAATTAGTCCAAATCAGTGTGGACAAAGAAGCCCAAAACTTAATAATAGTATGCCAATCATATTCGGACTTTTTTTTATTCGGAGTTTTTTTTAAAAAAATTAAAACTGGCATGCCAATCACGTAGGATCCAGTCCCGACTATTAATATATTAAAATATATACATAAATGAAGGATGCACCATAGTGATATTAGACGTTAGATCTCATATCTATCGGTGTAAGGCTTCATCCAAATAATTTTTTATTCCAATTTAATTACTTAAATAGATCTCATTATCTTCTTCTTTTTATTTGTAAAAATAAAAAACAAATATTAAAAGTTTATATAATGAGTCCTATGCAATTATTTAAAACATGCTAGGGTTGAGGTTGAACATCTTAATGAAGTTTAAGCTTAAATGTAATAATTTTAAAATTATTATTATTATTATTATTAAGCTTAAATGTTTTTTTCATTAAAATATAGTTGTATTTTGTTTTAAGTTTTTAAATTTTTTATTTTTACTTTTGGTTCTATAAAATTCTCTTTTATTTTATCTTGGTTCTTATTATTATTTTAGTTCAGATATATCTATTTTTTAAATTTTATAATATTGATTAATATTTTAGTATATTTAAAAAAATATATAATATATTAATTTTGATTTATATAAATGAGTTGTCAAATGATATTTGATTAACATAAAATTTTGTAGATATAATTTATAAAAAAAACTTTTAATTTAATATTAGATTTTAAAAAAATTATATAATTAAAAAATATTAAATAGTATAATAGTTGATATAAATTATATTAACA
>JAMLFT010008697.1:0-13448 GCA_026544285.1 Pachyrhizus erosus | reverse complement strand
ATAATATTTTAATATAATAAATAATTAAATTTATGATAAAAATATCACATTATTTTTTATAAATAAAAATATTTTTTAAAAATATTTATAATCAATCAGACAAATTTTAATTATTTTCAGTAATTATAATTTTTAAAATTCACTTATTCTAAAAAAATCATGATTTTCGAACATCAAATTTTTTCTTATATTAAATATTTCCTAAAAGTCATTAACACTTACTTGTAGTTGAATAATTATATAAAACTATTTTGTACTATTAATATATAACTACTAAACTCATATAGTAATCGGTTTTATATTATAAAAATAAAAAATCATTTCTAAAATGTCTTATATTGTTAAAATGCCTACATGAACTAAAATAACTTAAATTGGCTCTAGTAATTTTGCGGAGGACGATGTTAAGTAAAAGAAAAGACGAAACTTTTGTTTAGGAAAAGTATTTACATTTACATATAATTACTAACAAATATTAAACAAGTCTTTGTATCTCTTTGGAGCACAAAATCAAGCATGGGCTTCAAATTGAATCTTAAACTTTTAATTATAACGTTTTGAAGTTCTTTCAAGACATTTATAAAGCTCCATGAAATCATAATATTAGGTATCTTTTCCTAATTTTTAACTTCTAACATGTGAATTACAAATTCTACCTCCCCCTCCTTGTGACGTAGTGTTCCTATTTTTGTTGCCTTTGACTATCATTAGTTATTGTAGTTATTATAATTATGTTTCAATTATCATTATTATTATTTCTTCATTTCATTACTATCATTTTTTTCATTAATGTTGTTATTATTTAAGAATATTTTATTATTATTTAAACTCGAGATAATCTTACCTAAGATTTTTTTAT
The DNA here is from genome assembly GCA_026544285.1 of Pachyrhizus erosus. Lineage (NCBI taxonomy): Eukaryota > Viridiplantae > Streptophyta > Magnoliopsida > Fabales > Fabaceae > Pachyrhizus > Pachyrhizus erosus. Next base: position 12,589 of record JAMLFT010008697.1, on the reverse strand, counting down.
TCTGTAACCTCATCTAAAATTATTTATAATAAGAAGTGTCAAAATAGAATTAGAATTCAATTGAGAATTATAATATTATATTCTAATTCTTTGCATAATCCAAATATAGAAATTATGTGTGAAGTAATTTTCATCCTTATGTAATTGAGATCATGATACCTCACCTCTAGCAGTGTAAAAAATAAAATAAAATTCATAACAAATGATATTCGTGGATAAAACATATCAGAGAAAAAAATAATAATATCTAAATGAATATTCATAGGTTTACATTAGTTTTTTCTTTACCTGTTTGCGAAAGGGATAGGAACCAATATCATACTTATTGTATTTGTAGGTATCTAGCATTCGCTAATGTGCATTTACTTAAATGTTCTTTTATTATTACAGATATGTGTATAGAAAATATTGTGAAAAAAAAAAAGACATTAAAATGGTTAAAGTGATTATTTAACATTATTTTTTTATTTTATAAGGTATCCATGCATATCTGTAAAAACTCTTGATTTTTTTTATATTTGTGAGTAATTTTATACAAATGTATCAGATTAGCAAGACAAGTCCAAACAAATGTTTTTTTTTTTTTTATTTGATAAAACAGATGATAGATGTTGTCATCCCTTTAGTCACCTCCAATATATTTTATTCCTTTAACTACTTCACAAAGAAAAAAGAATTTAAGTAATTTATTTAGTGATATTAAAATTTTCAATTATGGATATATTTTTTCTAAAATTATTGAGATTTATTTTCTCAATGTGTTTACAAATAATTAATTATTTTTTTATTTTCATTAAGATTCAAATTTGAAGTTGGATTTGTTTTTTTTATAAAATTAAATTTAAAATATTTTATATTAATTATTTTTTATAAAAAGTACTCTTAATTATATTTTTTTACGTTCAATTAATAATAAATGAAACGTATTAATGTTTTAGGTTGTTGGATAGTGTAACTTTCTCTTGTATAAAAAATATTTTAAGAATCTACTTTGATTATTCGTATGTATAGTTAATAAAAAATTAAAAATAAAAATATTAATAATGAAAGAAATTATTTTTTTTAAAAAGAATAAAACCATGTTTCATTAATATTAAAAATAATTTTTGAAAAATATAAAAATTTAGAATAAATTTAATATTATTAGTTGTACTAATTATTTTTTTTAATATTAATGAATTAGTTAATTGAATTTCATAATAAATATAGAAAATGATGTATATTAAGTTAATTAATGACTTTTTTTCATATTATAGAAAGAGACAGAATGGATGAGAAAGGTAACGTTTGCCGGTAAAAAAATTTCTATTCTTAAAAGAAAAGGAGAGTTGAAGAAAGTAATCAATTGTATTTATTATTTATCGATAAAAAAAATGGAACACGAAAGATTTTTTAAAAGAAAAATAAATAATAAACAATTTAGAAGTAGTCACATGAAAAGAATTGAGACAAAGTTTTTAAAAAAACTTATAAAAATAATTGGAGGCGTTTAGAGCAACGCCCATGATAGCGCTGCCGCAGCGTGTTGTGGGTGTATAATATTTATGTGGAAACTTGCTTTCGTGAGTAATATACTGTAAATGAAAAAAATAAATCCTTTAATTGGCTTCGTATAGAGGTAGATCTGCGTGAAGACGCGTTTCAGTTAGTATTAGACAATAATCATAATATGTTGACAAAGTATGTTAGCCTATGATGCACCGCTTTGGTTCACAAACCATTTTCCATTGGATTCGCTGAATTGACCTGCATCTCCTGACCAGTGGGCCCTACAAGAATCCAATAGCATACCATACAAACATACAACCAAATTCATACGATTGCCCCACCCAAGTAAGTAAGTATCTCTTCCCAAAAAATTAATCATATTACTATATACACATATACACTGCAGTTTATTGGAGGGGTGTGTGAACTGAAGCTGGGCTGGCATCACCCATGCCTTCCCCTCCTCCATAACTTCCTTCCTCTTCAACTTACACTGTGCTTTCCCTACAAAGATCTAGTTCTTTCACAAATCAGTGAATCTCAATTTTGGGTTTTTTTTTTCTGGGCTTTTTTTTTAATCCCCCAATTGTTCCTTCCTGCAATTGCATTGTATTGGTCATTGATTCCGATTCTAATGGGTGAGAAAGAGTCAGAGAAGCTAATTTGGGAACAGATGAGAACTCCTACAGCTGGCACTCCCAATGCAAGTCCCTCACAGCATCGAACATTACCAAAGCTTTTAGTCCTTCTCATTCTCTTCGTCTCCGTCACATACGTCGTCTACACGCTCAAGCTCGTCTCAACCTCACGCGCTTGCAACGACGCACCATTCTCCACCGACACCTTCTCCAAAACCACCCTCGCCGTCAATGCTACTGCTTCTTTCCTCAAACGAGCCACCTCCACCTCCGCATCCGCCGCCGTTCTCCGGCGAGAGTCCCGCGAAACGAACCCCGAGGACCGGACGGAGCTCCGCCACGTGGTGTTCGGAATCGCCGCGTCGGCGAAACTATGGGAGCAGAGGAAGAACTATATCAAGCTCTGGTACAGGTCCAGGGACATGCGCGGCGTGGTGTGGCTCGACGAGAAGGTGAAAGCGGACAAAAACGACGGCGCGCTCCCGCCGGTGAGAATATCCGGCGACACCGCGAAGTTCAAGTACACGAACAAGCAGGGGCACCGGTCGGCGATTAGGATCTCGCGAATCGTGTCGGAGACTTTGCGGCTGGGGATGAAGGACGTGCGTTGGTTCGTGATGGGGGACGACGACACCGTTTTTGTGACCGAAAACCTAATTCGCGTTTTAAGAAAATACGATCACAATCAGTTCTATTACATTGGGAGTTTATCAGAGAGCCACTTGCAGAACATTTTCTTCTCTTATAATATGGCTTATGGCGGAGGAGGTTTTGCAATCAGTTATCCTTTGGCGAAGGCTTTGTACAACATGCAGGACCGTTGCATTCAGCGTTACCCGGGTCTCTATGGTTCTGATGATAGAATGCAAGCGTGTATGGCCGAACTCGGTGTTCCACTCACTAAGGAAATCGGTTTTCACCAGGTGCTTAACTCACTCACTCGCTCGCTCGCTCGCTCTTTTTGTTAGTCTCAATTATTTTTTGCAATCACTATGTTTTTTTTTTTTTACTACTACTGTCACTGTCTTATCATTTTTGTCGGCATTGTTTGGGTTTGGTGGGAGTGGGGACTGTTTTCTCATTTCTGCTTAATTTCCCTTCGTCTTAGTTTTTTTTTAACTGTTTCGTAATGATGCCCATTGCTCGAATGCTTGGAGCGAGCCAGCCAGCGCGTTTAGTTGAATCGTAACGAATTGCTATTTTTAATTATGGATTAAATAAAAACTTTGCGCGTCACCAGAATTGCTGAATCTGGAAGTTTCTGGTTTTACTTGCCGCTATTCTGGGCCCGAGTAAAGAGTGAGGTGCTGTTGGTGTCGGTGTCGAATCGCATTAATTAGTTTTTCTATTTATTTTTATGCTTCCTTGGCGGAATTTGACTCCTGCATTTAATTGCGTTGCCTTGCGGTTGTTTTACACCTCCCAATAAATTCTTTTATTCGGCTGATATGGAGTATTGCCTACAGTGATTACTTACATGTACTAATTCACATATTTTTAGAGAAATACTGTAGTATATTAAATAAAACTCTGTTTTTTAAAAATAATTTAAATTATAATTATAATTAATTTACAAACAAATGTATAAATGTAGAGGTGAGTTAGGTGCACTTCATAATTACAACTTGTGCCATTAGGGTGCAACAATTAAGAAAAATTTAGAGGACAACATTAGGGGTTTCAAAATTTGACAAGACTAAAATATAATTTTAGAAAATACTAACAACTTATGTATGTATATAACAATAAAAAGCATGTTTGGGTCATCTAGTTTAGAGGGTTGGTCGTGGGTAGTGGAAAAACATGGTGTGCTTCTGCTGTTTTGGTTTATGAAAGTTGACTTTATGCTGTAGCGTTATGATTGGAAAAGCTCCATGTGGAGTCGAATGTTAGGCATTGTAGATTTTGACTATAAGCAATCTAAGTTTTGAGTTGTTGTCAAAGTTGTGGAGGCAATTAGGTACGTGGTAAGGGCTTTTCTACTAACTTCAGATTGTACTTTGAAGAGCAGAGACAATTGCTATAAATTGTCATTGGTTATCTTCCTAGGTAATTTTAATGGGTTTTGTTAATGTGTGACATGAGGGCACTTATTAAGAAAACATTTATTACCATGTACGAAAATAATTCCAATTAATTAATCCAAAAGAGAAAATCAAATATTTTTAAAAATTTTCAAAATATCGAATACTTTGACCATTCATAACAAAACTCTAGCATTTCATTTTGTTGTACAGAGAAGCAAAAGTCATGATAATTGTTTTAGTTAGACAAAAAATAGGAATCTAGTCTTGCAAGAGTATGCATGCCATTCTGATAACTTCGGTTCTGACTGCCACTGATTTATTGAAACAGTATGACGTGTATGGAAACCTGTTTGGCCTTTTGGCATCTCATCCTGTGACTCCATTGGTGTCACTGCACCACCTTGATGTGGTTGAGCCAATCTTCCCCAACGTGACCCGAGTAGAAGCCCTTCAACGGCTCACTATACCTATGAAGCTTGACTCAGCTGGACTCATGCAGCAATCCATCTGCTACGACAAATCAAAGAGCTGGACTATTTCAGTTTCGTGGGGTTTTGCTGTTCAGATATTTCGAGGCGTGTTTTCACCACGTGAGATGGAAATGCCTTCAAGAACATTCTTGAATTGGTACAGAAGAGCAGATTACACTGCATATGCATTTAACACGCGTCCAGTTAGCAGAAATCCATGCCAGAAGCCTTTTGTATTTTACTTCTCCAAGGCAAAATACAATTCTACAATGCAACAAATGGTGAGTGAATATGAAAGGCATCGCGTCCCTCATCCAGATTGCAGGTGGAAGATGGCTAACCCTGCTGCTCTTGACAAAGTGGAGGTATACAAGAAGCCAGATCCGCATCTATGGGATAGAGTAAGTTCTTCTCTTAGGTTCCTTAACTTAAATATTTTACTACCAACACGTGAAGCTCATTAGAAAATCTACCCTAGAACATCAATTGGTAATGTCAGATTTGGATCTGTAGGGGTGGCTTCCTACTTAGTACTTAACTACTTTTCTACTTACCGGTTTAGAGTATTTTAAGTTTAAGGTTTTAACTTGCAAAAAACATAACAAGATTTACTGGTGTGTTGGAACTGGCATAGGAAATTGATTTGGGTTTCTTTTCCTATATGTTTTGGCAGGCTCCGAGAAGAAACTGTTGCAGAGTGAAGAGGTCGAAGGAGAAAGGGACCATGGTGATAGATGTGGGTGTGTGTAGGGAAGGTGAGGTAAGCGAAACATAATGGTGATATTAATGTTACTGATAAATTACATTAGGGAGGAGGGATTCTCGTGGAGTTTCTTATAAAGCTTATTTCTTTATTTATTGGGTAGCCCACTATCACTTTGAGAAATTTTTGTAAGTTTTCTCCGGGGTTCACTGAAAAGCGGTGAGAGTTGGGGAAAGGTCCATGTACAAAGAGATTTGCCATTTAAACAAAATGTAGAGGGGATGGCAGAAGGATAATTTGTAATTTATGTGCTATTGAAGGGAATCTTTTGATGCGTGCTTAATGCTGCTATTGACTCATGCTTCAATTATGCTTTCTTGTCGCAAACGAAATAGCTGTTCCTACGAACTTGCCAATTTTATAACTAAATTGTTATTACTCGGTAGAATAGTAGTTTTACACACACGACTAAGTTTGGATTTTGGAGTTTTGTTGACTAAGTTTGGATTTTGGAGTTTTGTTGACTAAGTTTGGACTTTGGAGTTTTATTGATCCTCAGGTGTTTACTTTTTAATAAAAAAAATACAGAAATAAGTTGAAAATCTTATGTAAGTAATTAATGAATTTTGTTATGATTTATTTAAAAAAATTTCTCATAGATCTCTATATACGAGTATCCGATTCTATAATGGTACTACAGTAAACACGGATTACTAAAATAAGATGCTAGCGGATCTACTTGCCTTCCACAATACGGTGTGTTGTCTTCTATAATACAGCTGTTGAGTCACATGATGGATCAAAACAATCTTGTCAATGAGTTGGAATCTTTCAGATACTCAGGGCATGTTTATATAGTATAATTAATTTTGATAGAATTAATTTGAAATTATTGAATGTAATTAAAATGTGTATTAAAACTAATTTGAATCATAGTTGTTTTTTTTATATCGAAAGTGGAAACGCGTGTCTGAGTGTTTTGGTTACATAAGTGCGAATGTAATTAAAATGTGTAATAAAATTAATTTTAATTATATTTATTAGAACATGTATTTTTATTAATTAATTTTTTAACCATATAAAACAAGAAAGCAATACACACGCAACGTAACATTTTATATGAAACTAAGGGCTCAACAAGTTGTACTCCACCAAAATTTATGAATACAAAAATGCCAAAAGAATCTCGAAGATTGAAGGATTAAAAGTTGTCCCCCTATAGCACCCACTTCTCGCCCTGAGCTGTCTCTAATACACCCCACTGCAGTCGCTTAAATAGGTGATAAATTTATTTTTCAAAATAAGTGCTTAAAATGGTATTTGAGCGTGTTTGGTATTAAATATATAAAATTCAAGATACTATTGTTTTCAAAAGCTACTAATTCATATCTTCTTAAACAAATAAAAGTATTACTAATTTAATATAAGTACTTGAGAAATATTATTATTTTCAAATGCAAAAGCAAAATGACCTTTTCTTAAAAAAAAAAAAAAACAAGAGAAAGAAATCTTTTAAAAAGGGAACTTTTCTCTCCTTTGAGCGTAATCAAACTAGTCTATAGCCATTGTTTTCTTTATCTAAATTCGGTTAACTAATTTGGTAGCTTTTCCTTTAATAACGGAATCCCCCCACAGCGCACTTGAAAAGCACACAAAGTTAAGCACACAAGTACTAGTTCATGCTCTAATTAATTTGTTTATTCAATCATTTTGTATCTTTAACAATCCCTCTTACTCATATAATATATTTCCTTGGTACCAAACTGACCCTTTCCATCTCAATCAAAAGGGTACCAAAGAAACTTGTTTCAAACAACTATCTCTTGTAGATCATTTCAAGCCCACTTCAAAACAGGCATAGTTTCTTCGTGATACTTGAGTGTACATGTAGACCCAATAGATATAGGTTTTCGGGCATTGCTATTGGCCCTATCCTAATGACTATTTAGACCCTACATTTCATAGATATGGTTTCTCTTTTTACAAAAAATACACTTAACCTTCAACACACCTATAACACAATAAAAGCTTACTTTCATTATATTTTTTTAAAAAAAATTAACACAAATAACAACAGAAACAAGTTCCGATTATGTTAATTTATTTCATGAACACAATCAAATTTTATTTTTGTTGTATTAGTTTTTTTAAATAATGCAACAAAAATAAATTTTCATTGAGTATTTCAATAGAAATATACACCAAAAACTTATTTTTGTTGTATAATTAATTTTATACATTACTTTTTTCAAAATAATTACCTTTTAATAAAAATTTAATTAACTATGGTACAAAATAGTTTTTAACTGAAATTAAATTAATTGTAATGTAAGTTACTATTTTTAACAGTGATCAAACTAGTTTTGCTGCAAATTACCTTTTTTAATTGCAATCAAATTAATTAACAATAAATCAAGATAATTTTGAATTTTTTGAAAAATATTTTATTATAAATCAATCAAGATAAAAAATAGAATAATTTATTATTTTGTAATTATTTTTATTACCTTTTTAATAGTATCATCATTGCAAATAAATAATTTTTTATTTTGTAATTAAATCAATTAATTGTTTTGCAATTAATTTGATTCATTCCAATAATTATGATACTTTTAAAAAGGTAATTGATTTAATTACAATAAAAAATTATTTTATTTGTTATCTTGATTTCAAAATTCAAAATTTATCTTGATTCATTCATAATTATTTTGATTATAACTAAAAAATATTTTACATTATAACTATTTGATTACTAATAAAAAAAGGATAATTTGTATTATAATTAATTTAATTTTCATTAAAAAATAATTCATCTCATAATTAATTCAATTATTATTAAATGATCATATTTTTTTATATATAAAGTAACATGTATATAGAATTAATTACACAACAAAAAATTTATTTCCTTCGTGTTAATTTTTTTTTAAAAAAAAACACAATGAAAACAAATTTACACTGTGCTAATTTTTACCATTGATACAGCAGAAACAAGGGTATCAAAGTTTAGGAATATTTTAATCGAAAATCATGTTTATAAAGTAGTAGGGGTCTAAATAGTCATTAAGGGGTGTCGATAGCAATACCCCAGAAACTGATAGTAATTATTTATTGAAATTTATGAAAAATTATAAATTTTTATAAATTTTAATTTGTATTTTTAATTTTTAATCAATAAAAAAATGTGTTGTAATATATTAAAAAATACATTATTTATTATGACACTCATCATCCAAAGTTGGAAGCCCTTCTTGGCCTCTACACTCAGCCACTACCCACTGCCTGTGTACTTACTTGGTCTCCCCTATCTGTTCAGTGGCTGTACTTCTTCTTTCTATTGTCAGATTTTGCTGTACTGCTGACCACATTTTGGCCTTCTTTCTCTTGTGCTGTTGAAAGAAAAATGTTAAATATATCTTTAATTCTTATATTTTTAGTAAAAATTAATATAGTTACCATATGTTAATTTTGATCAATTTAATGTTAAATTAAAAAAAATAGTGATTTTCATCTTTTATCATACGATTTCTATTGTGAAGAGGTACAAATTTTTTTTAATTTAAGATTGAATTAATTAAAATTAAAGTTCAAAAACCAATTCACTCAAAACACAGACTGGACATTTAAGAAAAAAAAAAATCACTACTGCCTGCAACCACCTCCCACTGGTACTTCCGAAAGATTAGTTCACTGCGTATCAAACTAAAATAGAATGGCAAAAAATAACACAGAATAAAGAAGGCTAACTATTCCCTATAATTATATAAATCTTTGTACCGATTATAGGAAATTTCTAATTAGTAACTGTTTGGCCAATTTAAAATCAATCTTTTCTACTATGAAATAGCTTATGACGTAAAATTTATCATTGAGACAAATTGAAATATATATCTTAGTAACGCATTCAACGATATAAAATTAGATACATTAAAATTAAATTTACTTAATGTTCAAATAAATGAACCATTTATAAGCAAATGCAAACATATCCTATGTACCCTGCCACACACAGCAGAAGCTATTTTCTTCCTTTGATTTTTTTTTTTAAGAAAACCATAAAGGCAACATGATATGCTGTGCGAATATTAGGAGGAAGAAATTTTTTATCTATAATAATCCTACTCCACACAAATATAATTGTCTAACATAGATATACTTATGATTTAAATACAAAAAAATATACTGTGCAAAACTTGAATGTAACTTAAACGTCTTACTGAGATATTTTAGTTACATTATTTACAAAGATAACATTGACAAGTTGATTGAGTTAATCACTTTAGAGAACAAACACAAACATTATTATCATACACTAATGAATAATTTAGTATGTGTATTATATAGGATATAATTGTTTTTATATGACTAAAATTTAAAATAAATAAATAATTTTAAATATATAAATTGTATTAGAATTAAAATATACATTATACATATATTTTTAAATATATAAATTATATTTTAATTTTATAATAAATAATTTAAATTGTAATATAAGATGAGTTTAAACTCTTTAATTATAACAAAAAAATTTATCATGTGATTATTTTTAATTATTGATAATATTTTTAAAAATATTAAATTTTAATTTAGAGATAAAAAAAGTAAATTAAAAGAGGTAGGTGATTAATGCAATATTAACATAAAAATATAAAAAAGACAAACTATTAAGAAATATAATAAAAAAATAACAATATAAATCAAAAGAGGTCATTCTTATTTATGTAAAAAAAAAATATAAGAAAAAAATATATCTAATCAGGTATCATTAATCAATGATTGATTTGCATATCATCGTGACACTGTAAATATACAAACATCCTATTTTCATGAGAGGTTAAGACTCACTCCAATGTTATCAATCATTACAACACAACTTATATCTATTATTCTAAGGTAAAAAATAAAATGCATAACAACCCTAACCTTTTCATTAGTAGTGCAAGTCCTATACTTAACAACTTTGCCTCTTCTTAGTAGTCACATCTTTCTACCTAGCATCCTTGACTATTTGCAAAAATTCAATGACTAGAGTTGCACATTTGAATTTATACATATGAGTTGCCTGTATAACTTATAGCCTATGTGAGCTATGGGCTCCATAGTTCATGGTCTATTTTAAAAAAAGGTTTTTTAGCCTACCCGTTTAACCTGCAGGTTAAACAAATTTACCCATGATCTTTGCAGGCTTATCATGGTTTCCGCATGCTTACCTGTGATTTGTTTTATAGGTTAATTTTAAAAAATAATTTTTAATTAATAAAGAAATTTGAATTTAGACTTAAGACATTTTTAAATTTGAGTATTCTATATGGTTGAATTGATAACATTTTCATTTATATTTGAGTTAAGACAATTAAAAATTCATTATATTTAGTTTAAAATTTGGTTTTTTAAAATAAATAATTGTATTTTTGTTTTTTAATATGAGTTGTGGGCTTGTCCGTTAGTCCATGGGTTAAGTAGGATAGTCACGGGTTGTCTCAAATGAAGCATGTTTAATTTCTAGGCTTAATGGGCGGGTTATATATGTTGTGGGCTTTAACGCATCATGATAAACATTTGCAAATAATATTGTGGTCTCATAAATATGTCCTTGTCGCATGTCACAAGCAACTTCTATTTAGATATCAATATTAGTTGACAATGTAACTTCTTGCATTGCGATTGTTTTGGCTTGACCATTTTGTGTCTACATCTACTAAGATGTTGTTGATAGTCCTCTTCTTCAGATCTAAAAAAAATAATCAATAAAAAACTTATTTTGTTTAACAATCAAGTTATATAAAATATTTTATATGATTGTTAACTTACATATATCATCTTAGAACTTCTATCAATCCAATTGTTTTATCTTTTCTTATGGGTAATCAAAAGGGTTTATTAAGGTCCATATATCTCCCATGACTCTCAACCTTATAAAAAATGACAATAAATGTTTAATTTTAAAATATGACACATTCTAAAGATACTAAATTAGATAAAATATGTATAAAAAATAAATACATACTAGGTTAATGCCACCTTAAGATGAGACATATGATTTGTAATATAAATTGTTCCACATTTATCCAAGGCCAAGTTGAAATTGTTTTGGGTTATTGACCTTTGTAAAGCTGAATTTTTCAAATAAAAAGCAAGACCATCCTATCTAATGTTCTTGATCTTCCTCACCTCATTAGAATATCCACAAGACATTTTGAACAATGTTCCTTAACCTTTAAAAAATAAAATATATACCCATAGCAAAGATTCCATGAATTTTTGTCTTGCACGACAATTGTAAAACAATTACTCAATGTACAAGTGAAACAATTAGAGATTGTGTTTATAAATCATCACATCATAAGTACATTACATTTACACACGCCTTGAACCATGTTGAAATCACGTTATTTAAAGTATCTAAAATAAAGCATGTATTTAAGTTAACACATGTTATGCATAGGAAAAAAAACACTTGATATATTAAGAGACATTAATTACTCAAACTTTAGTTTAACTTCATTGCAATTCATTAAGACATGTACATGAGAATATTTTCATTCATTGTTTATTAATGAATGATCTTGAGACCAACTAAGATATTTGAATTTGCTTAAGATTGACAATATTTCTTAAAAGTCCTTAATTCCTAATTATTGGAATCTCAATGTCTTACACTAAAATGATAAAGTGATTATGAGATCAACATCATGAACATTTTATCTATATATTTGTCTAGCATTGAAAAATGCTCCAAATGAAGAAATAGTAACTTCAACACTAGAATTCTCAAATTTGCTTTTTATCTCAATGTTGGAAAAGTTGATTCTAGAATCCAACATTGACAAAAAAAATATTAGTTAAATAGTATCAATCATTAGATAGTTTGAGTTTCTTCTAGAAAAAATATAAGCTAATTGAAAAATCTACGAGAAGAAAGTTATAATTTGTTCTTTTCCAATCTTTATTCTTTTGTTAAAGCCTTTAAAAATTTCATCACCGTTGAATATTCAACCATTGATAAAAGATCTTAAAGATTCAATAAAGTTACCTTCATTTATCATTGTCTTCATCTTTCTTTCTTTCTTTCTTTCTTTTTCATTATGTTTTTTAAACTCTTTTTTATTAGGGATAAATAAAATGTCTTAAATAATTTTTTGATCCTTGTAAAATATGCTTTTTAATCCTTTAAAATATTTTTTTTGTTTTAATTCATAAAAGATTTTAAATTTTTTATTTTAGTCCATAAGTAAGGATTAAAATAAAAGAAAATTCTTT
>JAMLFT010008696.1:0-13450 GCA_026544285.1 Pachyrhizus erosus | reverse complement strand
CTAGAATGATTGTGATGAATGATGATTATAATAATGATAATAATAATAATAGTAATTTTATATTATTATTTAATTGTAAATGATTATATGTAATGATAAATTTAATATTTTTTATAATAATTATTTTAAAAATTCTATCAACAATAATTTTTGTTTATATTATCAATGTAATTTTTTTACATTGACAATACATAGTAATTATACTCTTATTAGTATATTTTAATTAATTTTAAATTATTCTTATTTTTCTCAAAATAATTCATATCAAAATACAAATGATGCATTGTTATATGAATTTAATTTAAATATATTAATTTGTTAATAAAAAAGTCATTTTTTAATTATATAAAATAATTTTACATTATCATTCAATTATAAATTACATTTTTCGTTAATTATTTTGAAAATATTTTAAAATTTTTATAAAGTTCTTAAAAATCATACTTAAAATAATTTGATATAGTATAAAATGTTTACCAAAATTAAACTGTTACTCTCTTTAGTCTTTATTATAAGATTTAATTAATTAGTTCATCAATTTTAAAGATTTTAATTAATTTAATTAATTTAATTAAAAATATTAATTTTTTTCTAAATTAAAAAAAAATTCCCTAAAAAATATCACTGTGAACAAATCTAACAAATATTAATAGATTATATTTTCATTGCCATATCATTCTAAAATTGATTTTAATCAACATTGTGTTGTGTTTGGTAGATGCAGAAGAGGATTAGATGTTGTGAATTTGAAAGAAATGAAATAAAGTGAAAATTTTTAAATGTGAGTAGAACATAAGATACAACATTTTGTATTAAGTGGAAATGAAGAAAAATATGTGTAACATTATGATTTTTTTTTAAAACAATTATATTTATTATTGTTTTTATTCTTGTAAGTTAGATGTAAAGATCATACAATTGATTATGGGAAAAAATATCAATTATATGATCTTTTTCCAACAAAATTGTAAAATAAAAATGTCATATAATTGATGATAGTTATGACTAAAAAAAAAAAAGGATCCAAGACTATAACATAATCAAATACAAGATAAAATATTTTTTTAAAAAAAATAGTATAAAAAGATTTGAAATTGAATCTTATAATAATAATAAAAAAAAAATAATGAAAAGATGGAGGAAGTATGTGTGGGTGGAGTAGTGACTTTGTTGAAACGACAGTAGTAGGTTTGCGCCTGATCCAACAAAATAACGCCCCGCTCCTGCACCGTATATTCCGCGCGGCATACCACGCTTTTGAATTTAATTTGCTGGCCATTTTACCCTTCCCATTTTCCCATTTTCCCATTTTCCCATTATTAACATCTTCTGCCCTTTGCTTTTTAGTTTTGCTCTTCACACTCTCAGTCTCAGTCTCAGTCTGCTACTAATCATCACCTTTCTTATTTCATTATTAATCATTAAATCCCTCTCTTTAAGGTAAAATCATTAACTCCCCCATTTGAATTCTATTTTTTTAAAAATCCACTCTAGGACTATTTACCAATCCACCATTATTTCGGTTACTAATTCTCAGTCAAGCTCCTCTTTTATTATTTTATTTATTTTCTAAACTCAAAAATTTCACAAGTTTTGCCTCCACTTCCTCTTCCTCTTCCTCTTCCTCTTCCTCTTCCTCTTCCTCTGCTACAAAACGCAGTAGAATCGGTGGATTTTTTTTTTTTTTTTTTTGACCGTTTGAAACCTTGTGAGTGAGTCTTTCTCTCTATATCTCTTTATCTCATTTAATTTTTCTTTTTGTTCCGTTTGTTTACGGGGTATGGGGAAAAGTTTTAAAATGACAATTAGAATTCCAAAAGCTGATTTCTCTTTTTCTTCCCCTCTCTCTCCCCCGTCAAGAAAGCGTAAACCTGTCCCCTGAATTTCATGTTTTCTTTCTTTCCTTCAAACATAGTCTTATGTAATTTTAGTTTTTCTGGAGCATTCTTTAGCCTCCCCTTTTTATCTCTACATAAATTTTAACTAAATTGGATCATTTTAGGGTCTAGGTCTGTCCTAATTCGTTTTGTTGCTTATGCTTTCTTCTGGGAATGAAAAATAATCAAAGCATATTTATCATCCAAGAAACAGAGTTTTCAATGTCACGGATAAGGGATAGTGTGGTCTTTTCGTTCACTGCATGCGCTTCGTTGTTGTTGCCGTTTGTTTGATTGATTCTTTCCAATTTATTAAATTAATTAATGCCTGGTCGTATCTGTTCTCCGTATTTTGATATTCTTTGTTCAAATTTTATTTTGAAAAGTGAACGTTGCTGAAATCAAATAATCAATGCTTCTCTTAGGTCTCACGTGCTTCTGCTACTCCTTAGTGTGATTTATTTTCTTTTTTCAATTGGTTGATTTTCAACACTGGTTTGTATAATATTGTTTTTCCTTTTTAATTTTTTAATTTTTATGTTTTTGCTTTTCTGTAGTGTGACCTTGAATTCTCCTAAAGCTGACGGATTGGATGAGCTTGTGGTGAAGGTTTGACACATGAAGAAACTATTCTTTTTCAAATCTTCTGCATCAAGCAGTGGAAGTAACAACAATGCAGCTCCGCCAAAATCAACAAATAAGCAAACGGCCTGGGATAGTTTTTCAGACATTGGAATGAATTATCAGGCTTACGGTAAAACTGAA
This sequence comes from Pachyrhizus erosus, assembly GCA_026544285.1. NCBI lineage: Eukaryota > Viridiplantae > Streptophyta > Magnoliopsida > Fabales > Fabaceae > Pachyrhizus > Pachyrhizus erosus. Next base: position 10,808 of record JAMLFT010008696.1, on the reverse strand, counting down.
GATTATTTCCAGAGCTCCAAGGGCTTGTCCTCCAAATCTCGAAAGCATGTTTCTGATAACCAGAGTTCTTGTGGTGGTCCGGATCTTAGAAGGAGCAGGTCATTGTCATCGTCTGCTTACCAGTTCAGAGATCCAACCCGCTCTCCTTCAAGTAGCATTGTCAGTGATCCATATCATCAATTTGAGCATTCATCTCGGTGAGACTTGATAACCCAACTTTTAAAGCATAAGCATAATATTGACCAAACTGAAGTTCATTCTACGTTGTATAATTTAGTTATATCTTGCTCATATTTATTTCGGTTGAACTTTCTATGTGTATATATCAGTTCTCAGGCTCCTAACTATGAGAAACAAAAGCGAGACAAGCCAACACAAGTTTCAGTGTCTTCTGTCCAGAATTCGCACAGATATGAAAGACCGGGGTCTTCTAGTTCTTCAAGATCTCATCACGAGTCATCTGGGAACTCTTCCACTTGTTCCAGCAACATTTCAAGTAAGATTGTGGATCGTTACATTGATGGAGAGCAGCATCCAGAGGAAAGTAGACCCAGGAACAATTCACAAAGAAACACCAGTAGACATGGGAATTATGGCGTGAAGCTTCCTCCAAAAGTTCAGCTTACAGCACCTAATTCACCAACTCATGGAGTCAAAGATAAACCAAGGACTCATTCATTTAGAGAAGCTAAAGTTACCCATCTTCGTTTCTCATCCCGAGATTGGACAGAGAATGGGTTTGGACCTGAGTCTCCAAGGAGTCTTGCAAAGAATGTGATAGAGAGGCTTTCTCAATCTTGTGATCTCCCCAAGACATGTTCAAGTAATGTCAACGTTGATAATCCAATCACAATTGAAGATATCTATTCTAGATCTGTGAATGGACACTATGACTCTGATTTTGATGATGCTCAGCCAAAAAATGATTTGTTGGATGAACCCTGCAGAATGACAAATGGCTATCATGGTATGGATGGCAATTTTGAGGGTTTAAGCTGTGATGAACCTGAAGAGGATGCGGATGCAGAACTAATGAGAAGATCAAAGGAGGCCGAGGAGAGGGTTATTCTTCTTTCAAAGAAACTGGAACGAGAAAGCTTTTTCCGTGATGGTGGTTATGATGTGTCAGCTCTGATTCAGACAATCAGACATCTACTAGAGGAGAAAATAAGCTTGGCTCTGGAAGTTTCAACCCACCTAAGGTCTCAAATTGCTGACAGAATCTCTGCCAAGGAAGAGCTTAGCCGTGTAAAGACAGAACTGGAGTTTCGGACTCAAAGAATAGAAAAAGAAAAGAATGAGATGCAGTCAGCATTGGAGAAGGAATTGGACAGGAGGTCAAGTGACTGGTCATTTAAACTTGAGAAGTACCAGTTAGAAGAGCAAAGGCTTCGTGAACGAGTTAGAGAGCTTGCAGAACAGAATGTATCACTTCAAAGGGAAGTCTCCTCTTTTAGTGAGAGGGAAATGAAAAGCAAAAGTGTGATGGCATATACTGACCAACAACTCAAGGGATTGACTGACAAAACAGAGATAATGGAAAAGGAGATTCTGGATTTGCAGCAAAATCTCTTGGAACTACAAGAGAAATATAAGACAACAGAAGAAAATAGGGACTGTTTTCTTAGAAATTTTGAAGAGAAGGAGAAGGAGTGCAAGGAATTACACAAGTCCCTGACAAGATTATTAAGAACTTGCAGTGAGCAAGAGAAGACAATAACTGGATTACAGGATGGGTTTAGCGAGCAGTTTCACAAGAACCAGCCCATGGAGGGTGTTGACAAGCACATTGCGAAAGTGCGAATGGAGCAAATGAGATTAACAGGAGTAGAACTAGCCTTGAGAAAGGAGTTGGAATCTTGCAGGTTTGAGGCAGATTCTCTTCGCCATGAGAATATAATACTCTTAAACCGGTTGAAAGGTGATGGGAAAGAATGTGTTGCTGCTACTTACAGACTAGATAAAGAACTATGGGCCCGTATCTACTGCCTTCAGAATCAAGGCCTAACAATGCTAAATGAAAGCACGTACTTGTGTTCAAAGTTACTGGAGTTTGTTAAAGGGAAAGGAAGCCGGCTTCGGCAAAATGTTCAGCTGGATCAAGAAGTGATTGGAAATGGTTTAGATGGGCAATTTATTGTTGAATCTGAAACTAAAATCCAGGGACTCAAAAGTGGCACTGAGGGTTTAGCAAGGAGTTTGCAGACGATGTCTTCTTTGTTGAAAGATAAGTCAAATCCATTGACTTCTAAATTTCAATCAGAGTGTATAGATGCTGGTAAACTAGCTACACTGAATGATCAATCATCTGAGGTGAGTTTCTTCAGGATGTTTTCTTCAATGGTTGTTTTAGGGGAGCACATATTGTAATTCCTCCATTCCTACTATTATCTCTGTTTATTTATTTTAAACCTGTTTTACATAATTTGTTTATTGAAATTCATACGGATCACGTTGTTACTTGTATAGGATATTTTAAGAACTGAACTTAAAGCAGAATGTTTGGTGACAAGTTTATTAAGAGAGAAGCTGTACTCTAAAGAGCTCCAAGTTGAGCAAATGGAAGCTGAACTTGCTACAGCAGTTAGAGGAAATGACATTCTTAGATCTGAGGTGCAAAATGCGTTAGATAACCTTTCAAGTGTAACCCACAAGTTGAAGGACCTTGAACTTCAGGTCAGTTAAGTCACCACAGTATTGAAATTTATTTATTAAATTCATCTGATGGATGTTTATTCAGGGTGGTACTTTGTTGTTATTAGCTGTCTTGTGGGCAAATAGCTTTTCGGTAGTTTTTTCAATTGCTATTACTTGCCTGTTGACCAATCTCCTTGAAAAATTGTTTTGGCAGATGTTGAAGAAAGATGAGAGTAGAAACTGCCTTCAAAATGATCTGCAAGAGTCTAACAGGGAATTGACAATCATGAGGGGAAAATTGCCCAAAGTGACAGAGGAGAGAGATTATATGTGGGAGCAAGTGAAGCAATACAGTGAGCAGAATATGCTGTTGAAGGCAGAGGTCAATATGTTGAAGAAGAAGATAGAGACACTTGAAGAAAATAACCTCGAGAAGGAAGGTCAAATATCCATCTTGCAAGACTCTCTTGCCAAAAGATCCTACGAAGATCTCCTTGGGAGTCCTGAGCATGAATTTTTCGGTACAAAGTTACTATAATAGCTTGTTTTCTCTTAAGCCTATTTCGTTGTTCATAGTTACCTACATCTGTGAATGAGTTTTCTTTTTTCTTTTATTTGTTGCTCTATTTTATAATCTGTTTCACAGCGTTTTTCTTTACTTATATATATGTGAAGTGTAAGATCGGACAGAGAAGTTAAAGAATACAAAGTTCCATTGTCCCCCATTCCACGGGGAATCAATGTTCTTGTCTTTGTGGCAAAAAGGAATGTTACTGATCGTGCACAGATGAAAATAGATTGTTTAATAACAACTGAGCTCTTATCTTTATGGAATTGTATGAAATTGTGAAATAGCAGTCCCAGCAGTAAATTAACCAGCGTTGAACATAATCGGCATACAATAACTCTTAGTAGAAGGAAATCATTATTCAATAAATTTTATTATTTACCAGTTTGTATCCTTAAAATTTTTATATTACACTTTTTTTTTGAATCTGGAATGGAGTCAAGAAATTGATCTCTTCCCAACAGATCTATTTATATTATTAGACTTTATGTAGAAAAATGAAGAATTACTAGTCATTGATAAAATAATAGATAATAACAAATCATGAACGTGCGAGATTTTATTCTTAACTTTCTATCATGAAAATGGTTGAAAATTAAATTGTATTTTTTCAATAGGACGATTTCGTAATTTTAGTATTTAAATAACAAACAATGATGGAAGTATAGTGTGTGCTCAGATTAACGGTGAAAAGAAAGTCTATTCCAATAATTGATTATAGATATTATTGTTTATTAATTATATAAAATAAATTTGATACTTAGATATATTAGGTGAAAAGTTATTTTAAGATAAATATTTTTTTTTGGATTATCTAAAAGAATTAATTTTCGTAGTAAAGTTAAAAGAAAATAATATGAAGTTCATTATCTAATGTTATCCCTCTTATCATATCATAGACCTTGTATATTAAAATGGTATTTTGATTGTAGTGGTTTGTAGGAAACAATCGGATGGAGTGAGGGAGGCTTTTGAGTTTGTTCATGTGTGGGAGGATGACGAATGGATTAAAGGATTTAATTTACCAAACATCTTGATCAATAACACCAATTATTTTTCTCCTTTAAAATTTATATCACCAATATCCGTGGATACAAAATGGATATCATTAATATATATTCATAAATAAATAGTATGAGTATTTGTACTTTTCATTTATTAATAAGGCACGTATAGATATTATGTTATTCATTGTTCGTAAATATACATAAACATCCTTTAAAATTTGAAAATTTTACTAACAAAATTAGACACTATAGTGTCACTTGTATTAATTTTAACAATAGTTTATTCTTTTAGGATTTTAATTATTTTTTACAAAGAATTAAATAAAAATATAATTAAATTATATTTTAAAATATTTTTTTTATTAAATATCTATAAATATCCGTAAATATTAAAAAAATTATAGGTATCTATTAAAGAATACCTACATGGATAGTGATCAAGGTGTGAGACATAATTATTTAATAAGATGGATAACCACTAATTACTATTCGTGTGTGTCTAGTCCCATTGTCATTTTTATTGGTCATATTATAATATTAAAAAGAATTTAATTATAATTATTAGTTTTATTTTTAAGATATATAATTATTGGAGATAAAATAAAAAGTAACCAAAAAATAAGTTGTTATTCCTTTTGTCCTATTTAATTGACATGTAATAAAAAAAAATTATCTCAATAATTGTTGGTTTAATTTTTTAATGTAGTATTAAATTTTTTCATTTGTATCCTTAATATATATTTTTTAATATTATTGTTGTCTTGTATCGTATTTAGTAAAATTATTCATCTTTTTTATCTATTAAATTAATTTTTTTGATATACGTAAAAAAATTTATGATGACAATTAAAATAGAATGAAGAGAATAACTTTTAATCATAAACTCTAATATTTTATTTATCATAAAAAAGTTGCTTATTAAAATTAAAGTTAAAGATATTAATTTAACTTACCAAACATCTTAAACAAATGCACTAGTAACTTTTCTTCATTGATCATATTATAATATTGAAAATGATTAATTAAACATGTTTTTTATTTATTTTTTATTGACATAAAAGAACAATTATTTTTTAATGAATTATATCCATCTTTATAAAAAAAAAAAAAAGGGTTATTAATTTTTCAAGCAAACTCACAGTAATTTTTAGATAATATATAGGCCAATCTTACGAATTATAATATATTGTTTGAATAAAAAAATTATAGTATATTACTAAACGAAGAAAATAAAAATTCATGTCAACTCATACTCCCCTTGTCGAATTCCCTTGTCTTTAAGGGAAAGAAAATGGTTTAATTTAGTTTTATTAGCAAATTTCCCTTATTCATTTTCCATTTCCTCTTCATTTTGAGTCTCTTCTACAATCAACATGTACAATTGTACAATTGTATCTCCTTGCATTTCCCTTTTGCCTCTTTTCGTCTAGTTCCATTTTGGATAGAGTTCTACCTTGTCTAGGTCCAAGTAGAACTAATAGCCCTTGTTTTTGCACTTGATTTCTCTAAGGGGCAAACACAATTGATCTTACTTCGTTGTGATGGTTGATTCTTTTGCTATTTCCTGCCGTACCCTTACAATACTGACATGATTAATCTCACACAACGCATTTTGTCTCTTGGCTATTGCATAAGTGAGACTTTGCAAAGTAGTTGGTTTAAACAATGATGTTATTCCAACCTCTATTCTTAACACCCCTCGCATAAAGAAACTCACAACTTGGCTCTCGTCCAAATTAGTCTTACTCAACAATGTATTAAATTCATCCATATATTGTTGCAAAGATCCCACTTGTCTTAGCGTTTTGGTCTCAAATAGGGGATTCACAACCACATGAAGGGCAAACCTCTGTGTCGAGGTACCAACAAATTCGGACCATTTTTTATTTAATAAAACTCGTATACCAATACATAGCTTTTCCTTCAAAATGCAAGGAAGCCAATTTTACTTTAGAAACTTCAAGAGTTTAGTCCAACTGAAAGAATTGCTTTGCCTTATAAAGCCACTCGCCCAATTCATCTCTATCAAAGCAATGAAATTCAAGTTTCGTAAATTGCTCATAGTTTGTTTGGCCCATTACATGAGAAGAATTTGCCACAACTCCATCTTGCTATTGGCTTGCTCTTGCCATCAATTTAGTTTTGTTGAATAGTCAAGCTATCGATCATTTCTTATAGCTCCCCCCGGTTCTTTCTCATAATGTTCATTCTTTAATTAGTGCCTTAAGATCTTCACTAGCTTGTTTCTTGTTCCTAGCCATAATTTTTTTCGCAACTACTAGCCAAAATCACAACTCTGATACCAATGTTATGTATTAAGATAGAAACAAAGAGTAGAAACAATGACAAAGAATAAAGAACAGGGGAAGGAGAGAGAACAGAAAAGTCTGATTATATTCTTTTCCAAATTCCTCCTTTTACAATTTGAATCTGCAATATATATACATTGACCTAAAACTAACTATAAATTGTTGTACCAACCAACTACTCATTATTCTTCCCCAATAAATCATACATCATGACCAATACATCAACAATAAAAAAACTGAGTGTTAACCGTTAAGACATTGATTTTCAGGATGGTGCTACAATAAGGACTTGGATATTATGAAATGTTTAAGTCTCACATTGAGTAGTAGTATGTGATGCTCGAAGAATACTTAAGTGGCTTGCTTAACAACTATCTTTTAAGGAAGGGTTCTTCAAGTGCTTGTGTGTTTATCAATTGGTATTGAGACTGATTGTTGGTGTTTCAGAAAGAGCTACATACAGAGTGAGTGACCAGAGATGCTAAATAAAGCATAGTAAAGCATCAATTGTCTAAACATCAATTCTTAGGTGCAGTGCTATGATAGGAACTTGGTTATACAGGGTGCCTAAGTCCCACGTTGAGTAGTATGGGATGCTTTGTGGAGTCCTTAAGTGACTCGGTTCTCCCTCCAGTTCTTGGGTGCTTATCAATTTAGGGTTCTAAAAAACTACAGGTTAAGTTGATTTTTGCTCCTTTTATATTTTTAACCTATAATTTTACAAATTTTCAAGTGTAAAAAAACTAGTATAGTACGATACCCTTCATCAAGATTAAACATCGAAAAGGCTATGCACATAAAAGAAACTTGGATGCAATGAATCTAACCTCAATTTGTGCAAAATAATAATAATACTTGATCCTGTGGAACTTGCAGTACACATAACATGGAACATGCACAAATGAGTAGAAGATAACACAGTACGTATTATCATTAAGACTGAAATTCATAATTGTAGATACCAACCTAAAGGGAATCTAATATGGAAGTCACATATTTTTCTTTTAGTACATAGAAATCCCATATTTAAATAAGCAACCCTTCTTGACTGGTCCAAATAAGAACTATAGAGATGCAGCTTTCCAGAAGTCAATTGGCTTCCTTTGCTGAAACCAAAGAAACGGATGTATGCATAAGGAAACAGTACTAACAAAAGCTGTACTGTTCCAATAAAAACAAGATACGTGATAAGTACATTCTTCCAACACTTTGTTTATTATGATGTGAGTTTACTTGGGTGTCACTACAAGCAGACTGATTTTTTTTAGTGAGACTAACATGAAATTCATGCAAAAACAAAAGTCAAATAATGCATTGTTAGCATTGCCCATTGGCCATCAGAATCCATGCCTGCATAAAAACCAATTAAAACCCGTGCAGTGGGCAGACAGTTCGGGCATCCTGGTACCTTAACCCGATATACAAGTCCAATGGTTATAGAATATAGATAGATGTACAAACTTACCTTGGCAATTGGCATTTTCTCTCTAACGGAATCAACAAATGATAAATCAATATCAGCTACTACAATGCCTGTAGACAACCGATCTGAAAAAGAAAAATTAAACCAACCATGGAAACCAGTAAATTATGGTCGGAACAAAAGAAGGATTGGTAATAGAAGAAACTACAGCAAGCAATACATTGGTTGAATCATAGAGAATAGATAAATTTGTATGATGGTATAAAACAAAATTTTTGATGTATAACAAGCTCGTAACTGAAACATCCAAGATGGACAATGAAAGAACCACTAAAAATCTTCAACCAAAGAAAATTCAGGCAAAATTATGTCTTATCCTTTAACACTCACTCCATGGGTAAATAATTTCAGGCTGCAGCTTATATATTCTTTTATGTTTTGCAGGTACGAAAGACTTTTTTTTGCTAGCACAAGGTCGGATCCATAAATCCCAAATACTTTTTTATTTTTAGAAACTATAGATGTTCCCATTCTCCCCACCCCCCTTCTTTTCTCTCATGTTTGCAATGAGTTATAAATGATACATAATAAATTTCTCTAAGAGGTAAGAACAGTTGGGTATAAATACTCTAAGTAGTGAAAGGTCTTCTATCTTAGACTACAAAAGCAATAAGAAAGAAGAAAACTAGAAAGAGATTGAATTAGTAATGGTTAGTGGTCTTCCAATTTCAACGAATTAACTCAACGAACATGAGGAACTATCAAATTTCTTACCTGGTAATCGACCAACAATTGTCCCCCATGGATCAATAATTAATGTGTCACCATAGCTTTCTCTTTTATCGTTATGTTTGCCAGCTTGTGCAGCAGCAATGACCTGATAGTTTATTCATCAAATCATTCCTAAAATTAAGTGGCAGAGAAGAAAATAGTTGAAATACATTCCTCAGATAGCTTTCGTAATTTGTTCTAATAATTTCAAATAAATTAAAACAAAATACAAAACCATAATTATGGAAATTATAATTAATTAGCAAGAATACAGAAGAAGACAGACTTGTGAAAGAATTTAATGTGTCCAATGATTATACTTTAAGCACACTTCAGCTGGGGATGATGGAAGCATGGGAGAAGAGGGGGAAGGGCAGTATTATTAGATGCAAAAATGAATTGTTACATAGCATTGAGTCTCAATTGCACGAGCACGCAGAAGAATCTCCCAGTGTGCTGCACCTGTCACTGTAGTGAATGCTGCAGGCACCAATAGTACCTGGACATTGTAAAACACAAGAAAATTTTAGATTGTAGGCAACCTATTTTAAGCAGGAAAATTAATATTTCCACTTATAACCTGTGCTTCATGTTGGAAACGTAACAACTGGTACATCTCTGGAAATCTCAAATCATAGCAAACACTGAGGCCCAAACGCCCAAAAGGACTGTCTACTGCAACAATATCCTTGCCTGAAAACATGATCCTTCATAGTTCACATCATAACTAAGTGTGCTTAGCTTCTCCGGATGACCATGACTAATACTAATTATTGTCATGATTCTTTCATTCACTTGTTATTTCTAGGTGGAGTGAATGCAGGCACATGAAAATTTCAAACCGAATTTCTAGAAAGAAAGTTAGTGCATAGAGAGTAAAAAAGATTATACCTGATTCTGTAAAACTGCTTTCTTTGTATACCCTTCCACCAGGAACATCAACATCAAACCTTGAAATAATATATAAATTGTTTATACATCCATAATAAAAAGCAGTAAAATTGAGAAATCAGTTTTGTTAGGATTACAAGTGTATCTTTCTATAAGAGGTTGTAATTTTGCCGGTGTCATCAACTATAAGATGGGTGTTAAACAAGTGGTGAGGATCAGATCCATTTTCTTGGAAGCCTCCAAGTGACAACCAAATGCAGGATTCTCTGTAGTGGATGAGAAGAGATGGGTTGAAGAAGAAGAAGAATTGAACAATGGGTTAAATAAAATAATAAAATAATTATGACCTGGCCAAAGAACAGTACTGGTTGATAATTGGTCCATCCAATGGTTGAGAAACACGAAGACTGTCACCATCGTTGGTACCAATGTAAGAGAAGGCCTCAGGAAAGCAAAGCAATTTGGCACCAGCAGATGCTGCTTCCTTTGCACACAGTCCAACAAACAAACAAATAATAATAAAAATAAATTATTAATATTAATAGGTCAATAGTTAGTAATTGCTAATGCTATCAATGAATACAAACAATAATAATACTTTGACGAGACGAGAGCAGGTGGCGAAGTTGGCAGCCAGGTCGCTGATGGAAGTCATCTGAGCCGCCGCAACTCGGACAGTGTTAGAAGCCATCTGAGCTGATGCTGAGACTGATGAAGCCACTGCCAATCCCCCAATCACACAAATCATTCCTTTACACAATTTTACAACTTTTTTATTTTTATTTTACACAATGATTAAATGGGATGGATAGAGAAATTAATACTATTTTGAAAATTTAAAATGATAATATTTTAGAATATATTTTTTTTCTTATACAAAAACTATTATAAAACAAAGTAAATATAAATACCACTCTTTTCAATTCATTCGTACCTTTAAAATTTAATTAATTACATTAAATTAATAAATAAATACATATTATTTTATAAAATTATCTTTAATATTTTTTAAATGAATTATCTCTTCATTTTTACTTAATTATTTCTCACATAAATAATTAATATTTTTAAAAAATAATGATCATGAAATGTGTATTCATCTTTTCTAATCCATTTTAATAGCAGAGTGAGAGAATCTACCATTTTATTAATTTTCAACATATATTATATATTGAATAAAAAATTATTTATTAATTAAATAT
>JAMLFT010008695.1:0-13450 GCA_026544285.1 Pachyrhizus erosus | reverse complement strand
TTCAAATATTTCATTAAAGTTGACATTCAATGTACTTTATTTTAATAAAACTCAATTTACTCCTATTCCTAAATCATAGTTTTTTTTATTAAAAAAACATTTAAAGTCAGTTAATTTTTTGAAAATTAATTTTAAATCCTACATTTTAAAAATGAAAATTTTAGTCTTAGTCTTTTATAATTGGTGAATTTTTTATAATAAATTTAAAATATATTTTATCTCATTTAAAAAATTAACAAGACCTTTTTGTAATACAATTTTTATTACAATATTAGTTAAAATTTATTAAAAATTATAATTATATTAATAAGTTGAGTTTAGTAGATGTTAATCTCCTACAACATGATGAAAAATTCTACTAAAAAATATATGAACGTTTAATATTCAATCGTATCTCAAAGAAGATTACCTACAAAATAAAATACTTATTAATTGTTAAAAATTGAAAAAATAACAAAATACTCCCTCTTGTCCTTAATATAAGACATGATTTAAAAGAAATTTATAGTTCCTTTTATTATTTATTTTACAATTTCTATGAAATATTTAATTTTTTCATTTATAATCTTATTAAATAGGCTTAAATGTAATTTTAATTTTTGTATTTTGTTTAATTCGTAATTTTGATCCACCTATTTTAAAATATAAATATTTAGTTCCTCTACTTAACATATTTATTTACGATATTATCAAAATATTATTTTATTAATTAAAATATAAAAAATAAAAAAAATTAAAAATTTAAAAATTAAATCAAAATTATGATATTTTAAAAATAGAAAATAATTGTTTGAATTTTAAAATAAGAGATTAAATTTGCAGATTAAACAAAATATGATAGCCAAATTTATATTTAAACGTATTAAATATTCTAAGTATCTATGCTTTTAATTGACAGCACTGCATAATTTTCTTAATGTTTAATATTTTCACATCATTCATAATAAATTAATATTTATTAATAAGGATAAAATTGGTATATGAATAATATTTTTTTAACAAAATAACAAAAATTAATTCATATATTTTTATTAATTTGCATAATTCGGCTATAAATGTCTTTTATTAAGAAATAAAGGAACTAATAAATAAAACTCATTAATTATGAAGTGATCTACAGATTTTTAATTTCTAATAAATTTGAATTAATAAAAAATAAAAAGTTATTCATTTTTTTTCCATCTCCTAAACCATAATGGTTTTTTGTGTATATTGTGTGCACAACCTATCCTAATTCGTCTGGCAGTGTAGGCTTAAGCGAGGGAAACAAATTAAATAACTCTTGACAAATTCGACGAAACGGTGCGTTTTAAGGATTTAATTCTTCACACTTGGCACTCAGCAGTTAGTTCTTGGAAAACACTGCCCATCCCGTAGGCGATCAATTCGACTGAACTTGTGTGACCTATTCAATTTCAGGTTCGTTTTCTATTTCTGTGTATCGTCCCCTTTCTCGAAAATCAATCTCGTTTCGTGTAGTTTATCGAATTTATCTTGCTATTGCTTCACTTTCATAAATCATTGATGCAAGTTTGTGAGCTTTATATGAAGTTTGAATTTGAGCTATGATAAGGAAAGAAACTCCATTATTAATCGGCTTTATTGGCTCCAGAAAGAAGCAAGATGATAAAATCAGTGCTGGTGATGAACACGCAGGGGAAGCCTCGCTTCGCCAAATTTTACGAATTTCAGGTCTCTCTCTCTTCAAACCCTTGGCGTCAAGTTTTCCTATCGTTCAATTGACGCAATTGTCACACTTTGTTTTTTTGTCGTGGTAGATCAGCCCGTGGAGAAGCAGCAGGAAGCTATTCGCAATGTGTTTTCAGGTTTCTCTCTCTCTCTCTGATTTTCTTTTCAATTTTGGTTTCGGTTTTGTCGACATTGTTTCTTGTGTAGTGTTATGCAGTAGACCGGAACATGTCAGCAATTTTGTGAATGCTGAGTCCTTCTTTGGCCCGGTACTTCTACTTGCTGTGATTTTGATGTGTCAGTGTCATAATATTTTTAACCTAATTACTTAAAAGGAACTTTTGGATTCGTATTGGCATATGGTGGTGGAAATAGTATTGAGCTAGAACTGAATTATCATTAACATGTTTTGAAACTAAAGTTAGAAGGACTACTGTGATCGTAATTGTGAGTGTGCTTTTAGTTTGGAATTGAAGACTGTTGATTTCATATTTCAAATATGCTAGTGTAACGTGTTCTCAACTTGATAGCCAACTAGTGTTGTACAGTGCTCTTCTGGACATTTCTTTAGCTTGTTTGTAGTAATACTATTATCTCATCTTTGTTTTTATGGACAAAGGAAGTATGAATTCATTTGTTGTATTCTCTGGCAGGACTCTCGCCTTGTCTACAAACACTTTGCAACTTTATATTTTGTGTTCATCTTTGATAGCTCTGAAAACGAGCTTGCAATGCTTGACCTGATACAAGGTAGATTCTGGTATTACCTAACTATTTACTGCATTGATTAAATGTCAAAATCTAGAAGATCTGTCTTTTTAGAGGGACGAGTCTACTGAATGGGATTATTTGATAGTTTTACTCAGTAATGGCAACTTATTTGTGTGCTTCGGACTCTTTCAGTTTCTCTTGAGTGTCTTAAAGAAGCTATGAACTTTTGGTTGAAAACTGGATGCAAATCTATTTTGTTTTATTTATATTATCCAAGAATGGGGAACTTTAAACAGCATGAAATGACAGATTTATGAATGTCTGGATAAAAATTGTTGTGCCTGCTCAAGATGTATTATAAACATGGTGAATTTTAAACTTTAGTTATATATGATGCAACTCAATGCTGCAATACTGGTTTTATCATTACTCACATCAAAGTAATTTAGATGAATATTGTTAATACACATTATCAAGTGCCTCCCAAAATAGGTAAGCTGTAAGGTTTGAGACCATGTGTATACTGATTTTTACCATACTTATGGTTACATCTTCCTTCTAGGCTGACTAACCCGAGAAAATGTATCAAACTTACTACGAATTATAATTACAAATGGCTTCATGAAGGGAAAGACAACCAATGAAGCTTCTTTATGTCATTAATAGGTTGAGGACTAGGACGGTTGAAGTTAGAATTAGAGTATTGTTGCTCCAGGTATTAGATCCTTTTAGGTATGAACGTATAACGTATTTAATACCTGGGAAACTTAATAAAAGTTATAATAATAAAACATGGATGACAAGATAGAAACTTTTCTAGAGTTTTCTTAAATTGTAGACTGTACTTTTAGGACTTCAAACCTACCTGATGTTAACCCAGGAAGGTTTAGATTGAGTGTTCTTGTTCTAGCTTGAGTCTTAATTTACATCAATACCATAATCATCCCAAAACTAACTGAAATAATAAAAAAATAAATCTTAAAAATTATTCCATGTGAAAATCACAAAATGATATTAAAATTATATAATTATGATCAACACCCCATGAAGGAGGCCTTGGCACAATAGTTGGAGTTGTTGCTATGAAACGTGAGAGTTATAGATTCAAGTCACAGAATCAACCTCTTGCAAATGCAAGGTAAAACTGCCTAGTGCCTAAAATAGACCCACACAGGTTTGACCCTTCATTGGACCCCTTTTTATGATTGACACCCCTTACCTTGAATCAAATATGCCTCGATATTAACTGACAATTTCTTATCACTGATCAAACTGACAAATAGTATGACAGGTGTACTTGTTTATCTGATCAAAAGATAATAATACATTTAATGCCGGTTCCCTTAATAATACATTTAACTGCCTATTGCCTAAAATAGACCCACACAGGTTTGACCCTTCATTGGACCCCTTTTTATGATTGACACCCCCTACCTTGAATCAAATATGCCTCGATATTAACTGACAATTTCTTAGCACTGATCAAGCTGACAAATAGAATGACAGGTGCTTGTTTATCTGATCAAAAGATAATAATACATTTAATTATGATTCCCTTATAAATTATTCTGATCTTTGGTAGAGCTTAATGATGTCATTCAATCTGTGTCTTTGCGTTGTGGGATATGACTTAGTTGTTGTTTTACACCATAACCTTGTGAAAGAGTATCCCTCTATCAAATGCATTTACATTATAGATTATTTTAGGGAAAGAAAAGAAATTTAATTCAAATTCTAGGAAAATGTTGTGGAACCTAATTACAAGTTGGTGCAAACAACTATTTTCAAGAAATCTTAATTTGAAATTTAGTTGGGCTATAAATGCTTTTGTGGTCATTTTGCTTTTTTCACACATTCTGGATTCTTGTCTTCAGAGAATTGGTATTGGAGGTAAGTGTTAAGTGTGAACAGTCTATTTAACCTTCAAATTAGTCATTTTCTTTAGCCATTAAAATTCTATTGCATATTGTGCCAAGGATCCTGGTGGAGTAATGATTTACATTATCATTATGTATTATCCATTATATTCTGCATGTTTATTATGTGGATGTTCTGACAGTTATTCATTGCTGTCTCTTACATTGTTGTTAATTTTATGGTTTGATTTTCTTACTTTGTCCCTTTCTGCCTTCAGTCTTTGTTGAAACATTGGACAAATGCTTCAGAAATGTATGTGAGCTCGATATCGTGTTCAACTACAGTAAGGTTGTATGCTTTGTGCCCTCGGTTATCAATCTTCTATTCTTTATCTCAAATTGACTCTATATGACAATGTGGCCCTTTAGCAAGAAATGAATTAGAAACTGTGTTATGATTTAGGGAAACATTTTCTGCTCCATACATAATTTGCTGGAGTTTGCTCACTCTACGAGTTTGACTTGTTAGATTCTCAAATATGAAGCAATAGACAATATTTGACTTTACACTTTTTACTCAAAATCGATAACTCCTTTATCTGTTTAATTTCTTTTTCACTAACTTTGGGTTGGTTTGGAAATGCCCTTCAACTTAGGGAAATCAATTCCCTCTTTTGCTTAGTAGCTCAATACCATCAATACTTCAACCAAGCAAATCTGCATCTTACATTTCCATTAACGTGATCCTAAAAAATTAGTTCATCTGCAGATGCATACTATACTAGATGAGATCATTCTCGGTGGCCAGGTGTTGGAGACAAGTTCGACTGAGGTTATAAAAGCTGTTGAAGAAATATCAAGGTGCTTTCTTTTTCCCATCTGGTTTTTAACATGGTCTTTCTTTTTCAAATTATAGTCAATAAGTGTAATAGAACTGTTTCAGAATCTAAAAGAAAGAAAGAATTTTTATTGATGAACCCTTAATCCCAATTGTTGTGCCAATGTGGTAGCAGCCTTAGGCAATAAGTATAAGATACAAAGTGAATGATTTCCCTGGATATTCAAGAAACTAGGACTCTATCCACTCTCTAAGAGTCTATTACTTCCTCGAATGATACAATGATTTCTCTCTAAACCTTCCCCCTTCATTTATAGACAATATGACTTTTTTCTAATTCGTTGTCTAGTATGTTGTTGGGTTGCTCCTAATTTTTTAGCTTTCTTGTATTCGTTTCTTGCACCTCTTTCTGTACTTATATCAGTTTATCAAAATCATACTCTGGATCTTTTGATCAGTACCTTAAAAAATGTCCACTAGGTATCGGTTGTGTCATTTCCATGTTAACCAACAGTGTAGAACATCACATCTAAGAGTCTTCACTGCCTTTGATAGCTTTTCTTGTGTGTTTGAGGCTTCAAAATACTGCTCTACCTGGATCAATCACCAATAAGCCTTCTCTCCTACAAATGTTGGAATCATCTTCAAGATTTGATACCCATAGCTCGAAGGTTGGCTCTGATACCAATTAATAGGACTAGTTCAGAATCTGAAGGAAAAAATGTTTTTTATTGATGAACCCAAAATCCCAATTGTTGTGCTAATGTTGTAGCAGCCTTAGTCTAGGGTTAGAAGATATAAAATGAATGACTTCCCTTGATATTCTAAAGACCAAAACTCTCCCTACTAACAGTCTAGAATCCTCTCTCAAAGGATAAGATGATTTCTCTATCATTCTCCCCACTTTATTTATAGGCAATATGCTTCTACTATACCAGCCCGCCCAACTAACTATTTAACTCCCTCACTGACAGATACTTAACGGGTATCTATCGAAGTGCCTCGTCATTCTAGTAAAAATTAGAAACTATAGACTTTTGCATAGGTTAAATTAACTAATCGGTCCTAAACTATTTGACAATTTTTAATCAAATATGTAAACTAAAAAAATTGTAATTGGATCCTTGTTCTTGTAAAATTTTTGTAATTGGATCTTTTTGAGTTAATTTATGACAACTTAAAACTCTCAAAAAATGACAATTTGTGTAAGTTTTAAAAATCCTTGAGACTCAATTAAAAAAATTATAAGATCAAGAATTCCATTACAAATTCATAGTTTGGAGGCCTAATTGAAAATTCTCAAATAATTTAGAGACTTATTATTTAATTTAATCGCCTTTATGAAAAGCTTTTATAAGTATTTTAAACAGATGGAATGAAGATGAATCGTTTTTTTTTTCTTTTAAATGTATTTTCGTTTGAATTTAACATTTTATGAAAAATAGGTATTAAACGTATTTTTGTGTGCATACCCTTGTATCTGAACGTGGTTTATACGTGAAAGCAGGCTTGAAGCAGCATCCAATTCAATCAATCTTGTTCCAAAATCTGTTTCTGGTTGGAGGTCGCGGTAATATAGTTCCGGAAGGATCTGCGTCTACACATACAAAGGGTCAGAAAGGTGAAGTATCTATGTTCAGGGACGTCCGTAGGATGTATTGTTGTCTAAAACCCCTATGAGTGCTCCTAATTGAAACAACGACTGAGTCAGAATTACAGTTTTGAGTTGACCATGGTTGCTACTGGTGATCTAATGACACGTGTTACTTAGGCAATTTGTGAGTTTGTATTTGTGATTGATTCCCTACCCTTGTTGATCAAATAAACTGTTGTGTTTAGGGTACAACATTACTGAGCACTCATTGTTCCCAGCTGATCCCAATTTCAGTTAATCTGTTAGATTCAATTGACTTGAAATGTTGTTCTCGAATAAAATACCTTTCTACACATTATAATTCATGGTCAACTGTGGATTTCCTGTTTCAAGCAGTAACTACTGGAATCAATGCATTGAACAGATGTCAAATTATCTTTAAGGATTCCAAGATCCAGTTTTCTGAAATCCACGTTATGGCTTCTGCATCTTTTGTTATGAAGCTCATTCAATTTGATAAATCATTGTCACGATTCTTCTATCTAATGCGTTGCAAAATTTTGCATTAGTTACTGCATATAATTCTGAAAGAACCATCTTTCGAGCCAGTTAGCAGGCAGTACCAATTTGGGGGAGAGTCATAATTCAGTATCACCACTTAAGTTCTTTCTCCAATGTCTTGAAGAACTAAACGAGCAGCATTTCGTCCAGGTGCTCCCATAACTCCGCCACCAGGATGTGCCCCACTTCCGCATAAGTATAACCCTTGAAGTGGAGTCTTGTAGTTTGACCTAAGTCCCAAATCAATGAAAACATTCACGTAATTATCAGTGGTGGGAACAACATGGTTATGATCAGTTATATGTCAAAAGAACAAAACCAGATTATATTCCAAGCTCAATTTAGCTTACCATCCCTTTGCAGGTCGCATGAGGAAAAGGGAATCCAACCCCATAGCACCATGGAAAATATTCCCTCCTGCCCAAAAGATTAGTTCAAAATGTTAATGGTCACAATGTACAAGTACTTTCTGGTAGAACATGGAGGGATTGGGAAGTTTAATTTCATTTATGCTTTCTTTTAGGTACCTCTTTCGTGACCTAGAAAAAGCTATTTTTCTTGCACTTGATTTTAAAAGATATGAACTGCATATGGCTAAGTTACCTGTCAAACCGATTTCCCTTTCAAGATCTGGAGGAGTCAGCATGTCATAACCAATGATTGATGCGCTGAAGCCAGGTGCATATTCATCAATCAATGTAAAGCATTTTTGTGCAAACGATTCCTGAATAGGAGGGTAGATAAGATATATAATGATGCACCTTAACATAAAATATTCAACAAGTAGTTTTAGCATTAAGTGACTGCCTGCAGACACAAGTGCATCTCCACAGTGGAACAAAACAAATTAAGCCACTGAAATGCATAACAGAACATAAGAAAAATGCAACTAGAACATCCAAAACAAACTAACTCTGTAGTCATGATCTTGCCAGTTACCATCCAATGGTTTGTAGGGTGTATACTGCACAAACAGGTTGATCACATGCTTACCTATGAAGAAAGCACATTTCACAAACTAAATGTTATCAACATATATCAAAGATTACGAAGTCATCACATACAGATAAATTAATGAGATGAGAGCTGAAACAGAAGCCAATGTTCCAATGCTGATCCACTAGTCAGAGAAATTCAATGGAAAGCTAAAGGAAAAACAAAGTCCCTTCAACAATGCCAACAAATCATCATAATGAATGTGGCAAATGCATTGAAAGCAAAGAAATGAAGCTTCCTCCAGTAAACTAAACATATTAGGACATTCTTAAACGCATAGTTTCAAGTACCAGGTGGAGAAATGGTTTTGTCCAGTATGGAGGGAATTGACATCTCAATAACCGGTCTTCTCGATGGTACTCCATTTACTGCATCTTGACACGCAGAGTGAATCTCCTCCATGCTAAATAAAAATTAAAAAGGGGCAAAGAAAACCGGTCATGTTCTGAGAATAAATAAGTTGCAACTGTCCATATTTAACAATATTAAAGCAAATGTAGATATTGATTAGACAGCATGACATGAATCCACAATAGATGAAATAAAAATCAATTTTAACATACCTTTCTGAACCTATATGAATTGTGCCGACATGCTGTGGGCCAGCATGAGGGTGATTTAACTTGCAACAACGAAATTCGGGCAATTTATCAACTGCTACATTTATTTTTGTAGTAGCCTGTTTCAGTAGATAGTTTTTACTAAATAAAAGAATGGCAATTAATGAAGAAAATTTACTAAGAAAACTTCTCCAAATTCTTTCCTGAGTTCCAAAATTACGTAAAAAAGAAAAGCCTACAACACCAAATCAAAATCCATCCTTGCCAGGTCTAATTAACCGTTGCAGTCCGTCAAATGTCAATGGCTAGCATAGAACTTAAGCATATTTATTGAAAGAGGGAGAAAATTTTCTCACAGGTTCATGTTGTTTATAACTATCCCAGTTTTGTTCTTTATTTTTTGGTCATTATTACCCCTGGTTTTTCCTCTGATTGATATTTTAAGTTTCTCCAGGTAATGTGATTTTCCCATTCATGAATTCCAGGCATTCTTCATTAGCAATCAAATATAAAAGCACACTGTCTACATATATTTAAATCTTACCTGTTATTCTAGTAATCTAGTTCAGTAACACAGTAGAGATTGAGGGTATTAAAAAATAAACATAAACTGATAAAGAATAATGAACTTACAGAACTGTAGTCAGCATGCTTAATGGAACGAACAAAATCATCAGGGAGGACATCGTTGGGCACTAATTCCTGGTTAATATTAGCAGAAGCTATAAATTAATGCCAAGTATACGTGCTGAACAAGTTTGTATTTGCAGCTAGTTTGAGAATTTACCATGAAAGTTTTATATGGAGTTGCATTAGACAGAACGATCGAAGAATGCACTTCAGTACCATCAGCCAAAGTCACCTATATGTAAGTCATATCTACAAAATTTAATTGCTAAGATCCACCTTTAAATATCTACTTGATTGAGCAAATTCACGAGTCACCAACAACACTAACCCCACAGACAGAGCTTGAATTTTCAATCAACAACTGAGACACCTATAAGAATACAGAATACAACGGCTGATTAGAGCCTAGGAGAAAAGAAAGGGAGGGGTTAGAGAATAAACATTTATTCTCCTATCCCTATTTTCCCTATGAAACAAAAACAATTTTTTTTATGATATCGCAAGTTGTTCTTTTTCATTTGGATCAGAATAAATTTAATTAGTGAATAAGGTTCTTTCAAGTTTCAACAATCAGCAGGTAGATTAAAAAAACACAAAAGTAGAGAGGGAGAAAGAATGCACTTGATCCCATTAAGGAATTTGAAAACTTCATTGGAGCTAAAGCTGTGCTAGATGGCATACCTCAGCATTGGTTACAACATGCGCTCCAGCTTCAATAGTAGCATTACCAATAGCCTTGGATATTGAGCCCATTCCACCTTCAACATATCTACGTGGAATAAATAGGTAGCTATTCACTTTCTTTGTATAAACAGTACAAAGCTATAGACATAGGGTACGGGCATCTAATTACTAGTTTATATCTCAAATATATAATTAAGAAATAATTATTCAGGAATGTTACTTCAGAATATTATTTTGAAATAAAATTGGCAGTGACATATTATTCTTTTAACAAATTTGTCTACTCAATGTTCTATTTATGCCTGTTTTTCTTTGTATAATACATGTATGAAAGAAAAATTAAATACAGAATCATAGCTCAAAGGAACCTATGTCCATCATTGAAGAGGTTAAAGCAAAACATAAACACCATCTTTGGGCAAAAGGCAGTAATTTTGGGTAAGATGCATATAACTGTAGTAAACTTAATTTCAAACCACTCCAGCATATGAAAATTTTGGGCAAACAACAGTATTCTATTCTGATTATGCACTACAAAGATAACAAGCTAGCAAGAGAAATACATACGACCAAATTCCACGATCCCCATCAGTTTCTCCCATCACATGATGTAGCAGAACATAGCCACTTCCTGGGGTGTGGACACTGGCCTGCATTACAGATTTAGAAATACTATATATGCTGTGAAAGACAAAACATTGGCTATGCTATTTTTTATCAGAGAAAACTGAGTAGAATACTGTAATTGTTAGTCTCTGTCTCTTGAAGGATGAAGAAATTTGTGTATATCTTTATCCTGAAAATATTTTATTAATATGGTGCATTTTTTTGGGTTATAATACAATGGTGCATTTTTTACAGTAAAGATAGCTGCTCTTACTGTACTGCCTATCACAGCATCAATTGCAAGGGTTGCCTTCAGAACATCTGTCTGCAGAAATAAAGTCAAACAAAACATTACATCATTAAGAGAGAATATATAGAAATTACAAACTTATTTACAAGAGTTATTAAACAATGTATTAGAATTGAGAGCTAATTGGGTCTAACTCAACCTCAAAAACTATCTCATGTGGAGACATTGCCCAAGTCAACCCCCTCCACACCCAAGGCAGGACATCTAAAGCATAAAGTTTGCAAGACTAGACATCTACAAGTGACCCAACATTACAACTAAGAATAAAGCCTAACTCAACCTCAAAAGTTAGTCCAAGGAAAAAGGGTTTCCCAAGTCATTATAAGGGGCATATATTGAGCCAGCATGGGATCTTAACACAGTGAAACAAGAAAATAAATATCATCGTATCAATACATTTAGGAAGATATGCTATGAGATAGAATATATCATGAAAGGAAAGAAAAAATTAAGATTATAGGTAATCTTAATTCCTTGATCATACATGCAGCCAATGTCTAGTTGAACACTTGAACTAGCCTTTCAAAAGGTGTTTATACCAAAAAAAAAAATAACAAAAGGAAGCTCAGCAAACTTCTGACACGAGATATGAACACAAACAAAAATCTACAATATCAAATAATTAAGAAGATATATGTTCAATTTTAAGAGATACAGTCAGAGTTTAATGATGAAGATCTAAATGAAAAGCAAATAAAACCATAAGATTACCTCAAACCAGTTGTTCAAAACTTTAGAAGCTGGGGACAACAGAAGGTCCATAAAGTCCCTGCCAAATAAATAAACAGTTTTACAATTTCAAACTAGTTGCTATAAGGCACTCTTTACTGCTTTGCTATTTAAAGCAACGCCAATTCATGATTATAAAATCAAATTCCTATTAGAGAAATAAACACACTTACACCATATCCTTTTGCCCCAAGGAAGACACCTGTCGCAGACAACTTGCCCAAAATACTGAATTCTGTATTTTATTCTTCAACTTTTCATTAATAGACGATTTATGCTGCACAGATTCAGGCGGAGGCGAATCCAGCACTAGATCCATGAACTTACAGAAGCTCTCAAGCTGACTCTCATATCTGAAAGATAAGAACAAAGAATGAAGAAAATGAAAGGTGAAAAGACAGACAAAAATTTTGTTAAATCATGAAAACACAGTCAATGCAGGTTGAACATAAGATGGTCAAATACACATCTTTGAAGAGTTCAATAAACAAATCAAATGAAGAATACCAATACACATTCGAGCAATATGCATAAAGTAAACTTACCTTTTACTAAACAAATAATATTTTAAACCTATCAGATTATCTATCCAAAGCTTTAGGATAATTTAAAGCGTGATTTATACTCTGCAGCTTTATGCGCGCTTTTGGTGTTGTTTCAAAATCAGAATTAGAGTGTCACCTTGATAATCTATGTTGATGCACATTACCAAAGTCAAACTTAAATTTAATTCTGATAAAAAAAAAAGAGCATCTAACTTTTTTTCAAACTCTTATTTTCCACTTTCACTATTTTTGTTTTGTTCTTACAAAAGCAAGCTCAAGTGCTATTCATTTTATCATGGAACTCCAATCCAAAGACACATTTAATTCGCACACAGTATCGCAAGAAAACAGAGACCTTGGATAAGCCTCAGCATCAGAGAGTGAGAATTTGGAGATCTCAGAGTGGTTGAGGTGTTTGTCGGGCCCTAAGAGAAGGTAGCGTCCATCGAGGCAGGGCGTAAACGACGACGGATTGCGCTTCAGAAGCTTCAAGCCGTGCTTTGCCAAATCCAGTTCCTTTATAATGGACGGTCTCAGGAGGCTTTGGAGGTAACTGCACCGCGAAAACTTGAAGCCCGGAACCAGCTCCTCCGTCACTGCGGCGCCGCCGATCACGTGGCGGCGCTCCAGGACGGCCACTGATAGGCCTCCGCGCGCGAGGTATGCCGCCGCGGTGAGGCCGTTGTGGCCGCCGCCGATTATCAGCGCGTCCCATTTCTTGCCCTTGAGAGTGGCGGGGCTGCTGCTGCTGAAGCTCCTTCGCCACATTTTGTTAATTTGTGGTGTCTTCCTGTCTTGTGTTAATAGTATCACAGTGCAATAGTTTTAAATTATATGTATAAAAAGAAAAGGATAGTACAATGGTTTCAATATTATTGTTAATTCTCAAAAATTTAAAATAGAAATTTTTATGTTAATTTGTGGTGTCTTCCTGTCTTTTGTGTTAACAGTATCACAGTGCAATAGTTTTAAATTATATGTATAAAAAGAAAAGGATAGTACAATGGTTTTAATATTATTGTTAATTCTCAAAAATTTAAAATAGAAATTTTTATTAATTAAAATTAATTAGTGAAATGATTATTTAATAAATAATTAGTTACATAAAATAAAAATAAATGTGTGTGACTATAAGAGAAAT
>JAMLFT010008694.1:0-13450 GCA_026544285.1 Pachyrhizus erosus | reverse complement strand
ATGTAATATGTTAATTAATTTTTTATGAAATGCAAAAATTAATTAGAAAAGTGGAATAGAGATATGAATTATACAAATATGAAACTGAAATTAAGATTAAATTCTACATTTAATATTTGCATTGAAGTCTATTTTACTTTTACATATCAATATTAATTTAAATAAAATATTAAAAAATAAATTACAAAATATGCATTAACCAAAAATAATTTAAAAGTTAAAAAATGTGAGTCCATCAAAATATATCATCTTAAACTCTATTATTTAACCTTTTATTATAAATTCTATCATGTCATTCAAAATGGATTTTCTTAAGGAAAGGATAGATTAAAATAATTAAAAGACTCACCAAACCGTATTACAATTCCGCGTGTAATAGAAAAAAAATCTCTGGCTCTTTGAAAAAAAAAAAAAAAAATCCCCGAGACAACATTTTTCTGCTATTATCTAAAAATAGTAAGATTTTCATTACTTTCACAAGTCAAATACAATATTGGCAGCTCCATGTCATCTCAGGCAATCAGAGTTTGATTGCACCCAGTATGACTGATCATAACATCTCTCCTCCACCCAAAAACCTCGTTTCTCTTAATCTTTCCCCTCTCTATTTACATATATGACATTCTAGGTCAGTGATGACCAGAAAAGCTACCAAACCCTACCTCTCTTATACCCAAAACTAGCTAGGTACACAGCTACTCACCAAAGGATTTTGTAGCATTAGATCAGTCTAACCATCAGGGGATGGAGAACAAAATATAAAATATGAACAATCCCAGGAAAGATCTGTCATCAACAGTCTATATGTAATCGCTGCAATTCAGATTTGAATGGCAGGATGGAATTGAGAGTCCGACGAGCAAGATTCCTTATGTCTTCTCGCGTACAATCCCTCGAAATTCGGACAAGTTCCCAAAGGGCACCTCCACTGATCATGTCTTTTGCATTCACTTCTGCAATTTTTTAACCTTTTGTTTGAATTTCTGCAACAAAGTAATTGTTTCTAAACAAAACTCAAAGCATGACAAGGAGTCCAATTACCATGCTGTGCCATGTGGCAGAGTGCAAGTTCAATATGACGCCTGATTGGTGCAGCTTCGTTGTTAGCGTTCTGTACTATCCATGGAAGTGCACCGTCTTCTATCAAAAATGATGTACCGCTTTTTATCCCTGTTGATGTAATGTATAATTACCAGAATATAATTAAAAAACTTTATACCGTTAATTTCTTTTTGGTGCCAGAAATATATGACAATGCCAAAAGTGGGAAGCAGCAGAGTGGGGGAAATTTATGAAAATCACTTGTTTAGAAATTGAAAACAAATATAATTGCCTTGCAGCTGGTAAGCAACAACTAATGTCCATTTTCTATGACTCAAATACCTCCAATATAACATTTTCACCATTGGCAATCAAATATTGAGAAGAAAGCAAACCTTGACTAGAAGCTCTAGACTCGCATTTGGCGAAGTTGGCAATTCCTCGTGCAACTTGTGAAAGAACATCAGGATGTCCACATCTTACAATTCCCAGTAAAGCCTTAATACCTCCCTGGGATCTCAACTTCATTAATATTTTGTCTGGACCAAGAACACAGATAAAATGGTGAACAATTGATATCCAATAATTGAAACATGAAGATTAGAAATTAAAATGGGTTCAGCCTCAAATAAAACAGGAGCCAAGCATTTTTTTTTCCTGTCCTGTGAAACATAGCAGCCGAGATTGCCACGACTTTCCAAAATAGCAGCCATGACTCCTGCTACAACAAAGCACAACACTACACAAAACTTAAAATAGCCGAAGGCCACAGTATACCACTATAGCAGCATGCGAACATAAAATATTGATAACCTTGATAGCACCAAGGGTTAACTATTGTATGACAAGTTTCAAATACATTTTACGAAGTAAACTGTACTCTTGTAATCTTTAAAATAGACAGCTGCGAAGGAGAAACCAATAAAAAGACCCTGAGCTAATTGAATTAACCGATAAACCAGTAGCATTTGATCTATTTAGCCAAATCAACCCACACCTAGTGGGATAAGGTTTGTTGGTCATTGACGTACACATGTATGCACACTCATCCCTCTGGACACCAGATTACAGGATGAAGCATCTACATTAGGTTGATTCCACTGGCATGAATGTGAAGTAGAAAGAATATTACCAAGGTCACTAAACATTACTACCTCAATTTCTTTTTATCTGTCTTTTAAGATTTTTATGTAAAAACTAAAAAATGTAATAAATTTTCTTGATTCTAATAAATAGTTGTAGAATTTTTTATTTTATCCATTTTTATTTTTAATCTACAATAAATGCATGTGTTAAAAAATAAGGGATATAATTGACAAAAAAATAATTAATGTTATCTTAAACTTTGAAAATGATAAATTAATAAAAATATTTTTTTTCAAAAATTCGACAATTAAAAAAGAATGAAGAGAGTAGCAGATTATGGAATGTAAACCATTCAGCATTAGTATGAAATTATGACATCATGAATTCGTGATTGAACAAATTATTAATTCATCACCAACTTGATGCGTCATTAAGTATTTGTTGCAATGTATATTGGGTAGCTAAAATATATATATTCAGGAGATTTAGCAACATGAATAACTAGAAAACAAGTAAATGTACCATTTCCACACAGGTTAGCTATGGCACCAGCAACCATTCGAAGAGTTTGTGGTTCTTCAGCATCAGATGCAGTCATTGACAACAGAGTGATTCCCCCTTCGGCCATTATAAGTTCTTGATTGGCTTCTGAATTGTCATGAAAGAAAGCAAAGTAATATCAAAACCAAGTTGCTAAATGAAGAAAACCACTAATAATAACAAAGGAGGAAGTAAAGTCCATCTGACTTAAACATTTATTAAAAAAATGTCTGCTAATCAACAACAATCACCATTCATGGCAAGATTGGCAATTGCTCCTGCTGCAACTCTGCGAATCATTTCATCCTCATATCTTCTAAGAAGCATCAGCAAGGAAGAAAGGCCACCAGCTTCAACAATATTTTTTTGATTCACCTCTACATATATATTGAAACAAATTCAACAAAATCTTCATATACTACCATAACAAGAAAGCGGAATTTTTCGGAAGGCTTTAGTGCGAATGCAATGAAAACATGGGGGGTGTTAAAAATAAGTATGCAGTCCAATGGGCAGGGTCCAAGCCAAAACTTCAGTATGACTGCACTTCAACAACATTCATTCCCACAACAGACCAATTTAAGAAATTTATTTTTCTTAAGAAATAGAATGATCGATGAATCACAAAATCAACAGAAGATATTATGATGATCTAAGCACTCATGGGGAAAACCAAAACTTTTAAAATAAAGGTCAAGATCTATGGTGATAACATATTTTTTTGCAGAAGACATGACAATCCGAAGACAGTCTTTAACACAAAATAATGTAAAAAGACACTATATGCTCAACAAGGAGAAGGTCCAGAGGATATTAATATATAAAATTCACATGAAATCTAGAGAAGAAACATGTCAAGAAACATTTCATCCTAAAAGATAGATATACTTGTGGGTCCATGAGCAGTTTTGATTTATAATTTTAATAAAACAGAATGACAATCTATATCCATATCCATATACTTAACATCGCAAAAGTATCGCCTTTAATGATAATAAAGAAAAACCATAGAACAGCATTCAGGACTGGTAGGTTGAGCATTGTCTGTTATGAACAAAACAATGTTGCAGAAGGATGACCATTTGGATTTTTGAATGAATTTCACTCCTACCTAGAGTTTGTAACATGACACAGTCAAATGCAACAAAACAGGAATAAAAACTCAGGAAATTACTCTCTGGAATCCACTAAAACCTAACACTAAATTATCTGTGTTGCCATCACCGCAATGTACTTCTTTTTGAATATTTTGCTTGCCGAACATCAATAAATAAGCAGTACAAAGCAGAAGATCAAATAACAGCCTTAAGTAGAGGATAGCAACAACCTTCCGCTGCAAGGTTGGCCACCACTTTAACAGCGTGAATCCTTACAAGGGGATCATCTGAGTTTAGCAATGACAAAATCTTTTGCAATCCAACTGTCAAAATAAAATGAGTCACACACATGAATGATGTCAAGATTCAATTATAACTCAACCAACTTGCACCTTGCTCAAAGAGTGCAGCAACAGATGCCTTCTGGCCAATCCCAGTTTCTTTGAGTTGAGAATGCCAAACTTGAGACAAGGAATAATCCATGGCAGAGGATGCATTTACAGATCTTTCACTTCCTAGACGTTTTCTCATCTATGACCACGACATTATTCATATTCACAAAAAGAATTAAATAATACAATAAAAGCCATAGTTATGCTAAAAGAACAAGGTATACACAGCTAGAGGCTACAGAGGAGACGTGAAAACTTGAAGTCACAACAATCATTACAGTTTCAGTGTGCCAACCAAACTTTCCAACTTGACACAACACTCACAGAACTTTATATTGTAAATATTTTTCACAATATGACTAAGAAACTAGGTCCGAGTGCTCTATATTATCTTCAGGTAGACTTTAAGGTATGGAACACTTAATCTGAACCACCATGCAGTTCATTGGGAGTATTTGGCTCCAGAAAAATGCATTGCACAAGAGTCAAGGATGTCTCTTTTCCCTAACACTTTCATGACCTCCATTAGCTGCCCTAGTCATTATTGTTTCAAGTGAGTTTCCATTACTGGGATTCAACAATATTGTTGAGCTTTTGTGCAGGTTTTAGTCACTTCATTTTTAAATAAAAGAAGGATTTCTTATGCTCTCCCAGTTGTATTTTCACTGCTTTCTTTTTAATAACTTTTTTCTTGCATTAATAAATAAATAAATGTGTCTTTAAATCTAGTTGGTTCTTTGAATTACAATGTATTCAAATATATGAGAACTCATAAATTACTACTTTATCAAGTACACTCCAAGATAGTACTTATAACTCAAACATATGCTGCATATTGGATCGAAGTTCTAGTGTTATACAACACCTGCTCAGCTTCAAAGTTCAATTGCAATAATTGACTTCTTAATATTATTATTTCTTCTTGAAGTTTCTTTTTCTGATTAACCTCATCCTCCAGAATGCTGTGAACCTTTATAACCTCTGTATCCCCTCCTGCCTAGTACACAAAATTTCCCAATATAAAAGAAATCAATGCTTGAAAAATGAGATGACAGAGGAGTTTGTTATTTAACTGAAATATACCTCTGTCTGTGTGTATTTACCCAGTAGACATTTTAGATGTTCTACCTCTGCTTCCACTGCCTTTCTCCTATTGCATTCATTTTCAAACAGCTTTCTGATCTCAGCAACTTCATCTTCAGAAGATGGTGTCATGCCCTGTGCCAACAAAAACTTTAGCATCAGGACCACTGAACATTGAAAATTTAATTAAAATATTAAATTTAGCACAAACCGTGAATATTGAAGCAAACACAAGGGCAAGGAGGTAGGGAGATCAAATCACAACAGGAGAGGGAAGGATAGAGATATTGACATATACAAGCAGGGTGAAATGAATTCAATTCTCATCTATTAAGGAACTCAGAACTTTATCTAAAAATAAGTAGCCATACAACTGAAAAACTACTATACTAATATATTACCACAATCTAAATGAATGCAACAGACTGCTTTATGGAATTTGAAGTTAGAAAACTGAAAACGTATTAGTATGGATTGGAAAAGCATTAACTCCAAGGTCTTCCTACTCACCTCACATTCGAAAAACAGCCAGGTTAAGGGTTACATGCTAAGCATCTCTAGAATGCAGAGTAGGAGGAAGTGCAAATTTGCCAAATTGCAACAAAAATGTTGCAGTGGGTGTATCAAGAGTGCATAAAAAATAGTCACAACTGATACTTTTCAGACATTCTACTTAGCTGATACAATGAACTGGGAAAAAAAATAAAGCAAAATGCTTATGGAGCATACACACCAATGGATAAACTATTTGTTGCAGATTCAACCTAATAACTCAAACTTTGGGGATAATTGGTTATTGGTCTTCAAGCCAAAAAGGCTCTTGTATGAGAGAACATGATAGGGATATAAAACCATTGATGAGATTTACTTTACCTAACAATGGTTTTAGTAAAGTTGGTTTTCAACACAAATTAACAAGGGTAAATACTTTATCTTCAAAAACAAAGTTTTCACAACACATGCACAATATAATAAGAGAAGAAGAGACTGATGGATCCCGAAAAATGATCCCATATAATGATGTCTTATCCACCAGTAATAAAAAACACAGTAAGAGAACCCCCTTTCAAGTTTTCCAGAAAAAGTTTTTTTTTTTTAATGGAATACCTCTCCACAACCATCTACAAAACAACTGTTTTCATGTCTTACCTCATTTGTCACCAACTTCTGCTCCAACTGCTTAACTGATTCCATGTACTCCATCTGGCATTTCAATCTCTCTTTCTAAAGGAAACAACTTAATGAGACACATTATGCAAAGATGAATGAGGATGTTTACAAAACAGTCATATGAATTAGCAGACTCTTAGATTCCCTAAAGAATACAAAGTGAAGGAGTCCTTTATGTATAGTCATGGCCTCAATACAGTGTGCTGAAAATAGTGCTACTTTTCTATAGAAAATACAGCAAACCTCTAATGCATCTGCAAATTTCCTCTCAACCTCAGATATATGACACTGTGCCTCCAAATTCATCCTTTCAACTTTATCCACAAAAGCCTTCTGCTGCCTTTCATTTTCTGCAATAAGGTTATCTAATTGTACCTCAAGCCTCCGAGACAAACTTTTATAATCATACTCCTCCTTTATTTTCAGCATGTTCTCAACTTTCATGGCCTGAGACATAAATACACATCAATCAATCTTTCATGCAGAGCCCACTATATCAATTCTCAACAAAGCTTTTCATTTATTTTTAAAAAAAAAAGCTTTTCATTTCATAATCACGGTAATAAGACATATAGTATGGAAAATATCAGAGACAAGTCAATCAAACAATGTTATGAAACGCATTAACTAAGATACTTCAAATTGTTAAGGGTAAATTAAACTAGTCAGTAGATAGATGCAAACTAAGATGCTAGCAAGATTATATTAACACTTAGGCTTTGATACCCAATCAATAACTACAACCAACTCTTCTAAAAACTTTAGGTGCTAGGTGGAAGCTCAGCAATGGTTTTATATCTCAACATACTGTATGAATAGAAATTTACTGACCCTTTGGCCAAACAATATGGTACTAGAAGTCTCTCCTCGATGACGTGGAGATGGACCAATAGTAACAATCAATGAAGTCCTTGCTGTTCCTGTGAATGATTGGAAAACATAATATTTAGAATGACGTAACCAAAACCACTGCACGTAGCAACAAATAGCAATGATATCCAAGAGGAATAACAAGAAATGCATAGAGACTCGGAGAATGATATTGTAAATGTATTATATAAGAATGCAGAAACCAGTTTCCTAAACCATAAATCACAACTTACTAATGTATTCCATCACATGATGTTGAAGTACAAAAGGCAAATAGCATGATATCCAACATACTGACTAAAGTATCTTACCTCCAAAGGAATCTCTAAGCAATCTAGTAAGCTTTGAATCACGAAATGGAACATGAGCAGTGTTTTCTGCTAGAGCATTAATACATTTTCCCAGTGCACTAAGTGAAAGATTGATAGATTTAGCTTCTTCTAGCATGTGCCCTTCACTTCCTGGTGGGAAAAAAGAATTGAGGCAAAGTTTAATATTCATAATAAAACACTTGTATTTTTGTGTGCATTTGTGCTCAGTTTCAGTATATACCTGACTTATGGATACGCTCTGATCCTGCCAAATCTACCACAACCAGCTTGCTCTTTCGAACAAGTGGTTTTGAAGGTTTAGTCAAGTGAGAGGCATCATTATTTTCAGTAGAAACATCTTCACTGTCCACAACAGACCTCTTAACATGTACCTGTGTGAGAATAGATAATTTCATAAGATAGGATATTATTTTTATGAAACAAAAAAAAGGGGCTAACTGGATATCTTGGTTTATGAAATTGAAATCTAGAAGTAATTAAAAAGAAAACAATACACAGTTCATTATTTCACCGTTAATATAGCATGACTACGAGAAGATTCAGTATTCAACTTTGTGTTGGCAGCAATTCGATGAGCTTCCCCTACTCGTAACAACTCCAAGAAACTTTGCTGATCCTTGATTTCCACAAGAGTAGCTCCAGGCAAAGACACATCACCAGTTTTTGGATCCTCCACGATGGGAATATTATCATTTGTTGGATTAAGCAAGTCCTGGAGAGTCTCCATGTAAAGCTACACAATTTGAAGGAGACATTTCAGCAAAAATTAGAAATAGGCTGGGAAAATGATAAAACACAGAACACTAGCTCACGATCAAACCATATAGGGAACAGGAACAACATCAATGGCTATACATGTGCAGTATTACAAACAATGCATATGATGCAAAATATAGTAATACACACATAAAAATATGCAACCTGCAGATACGAGACAGTAACAGAATCAGTTTCTGGAAATAGGTCAGCTAAGATATCCTCCATTGAACGAACCATGATACCACGATCAGAGGTATCTTCCTCCCCTAATTGTCCAAGAGTAAAAGTTTTGCCCGTTCCAGTTTGACCATAAGCCATCACAGTTCCATTATAACCATCAAGAACACTCTATAAACAGATATTAAAAGACATGTTAAGTCATAAACATGGACATTTAAGTACATAGAACTACTTTGATGGAGAAAATGCATTACCACTAAAAATATTGTTTAATAAATCAAATCATAAATGAAAGTAATAAAGTTGACTGCTAAGAAAAGGATATTCTTGACCAATCAGGAAATGCATTGTTACAACAGACCTCAACAACTGGCTTAGCTACAACTTCGTAAACACGCTTTTGTGATGCAAATTCAGTAAGCACTTCATCAAACTCATAAGTATCTGAATCCCAATTATTTCTCCGAACTTTCAGTCTTTTAAGCTGAAAGAGATTTAACAAAACAAGAGTGAAATCTCAAAACGCAGTAATTAAATTATAAGGCAGAATCTACAGACAGATGACCAAAATGCACCTCTGGCTGTACTTCAACACAGTCAGCAAAATCAGCATCAGCCATCATTTCTTCAGTATTTCGAGGTCTCAACCTTACAGCCACTCGAACTCTTCCAGGTACTATACATAAGCATGATAAGAAAACAAGTAACAATACTTGACTTTTGAAGTAACACAGTAGAATAGAGAGCAATTATAATAGTCACATTTTCTAATCTCTACAAGAATTGGCTTTTGAAGTAAATATGAAGTATAAGGACCAAGGTTATTAAACTTGAGAGTCTACTAAAACAGACTTGTGGAGCTTCATAGACTCAACTCATATAAACTCTTACAAGTTTACCTGATATAAAACATAGTATTATAAAAACCTATTGATGACTTATATGCATTACATAATACTCTTAGCACAGAAATAATTCAACATTTCAACTCCATAATGAAGCAAAGTATCAAATCATAATATTAAAATGTGATGATAAATTGGACTAGAAAAGATCAAACTACATAAATAACCAAATCATATAAGTTCTTACAGTTAAAACATTGCAAAAAAGAGCTAATCTATTCAAATCACTTGATCCCTAGTAAAATGTTACATTTACATTGGCTTCAAAAATAATGCACGAGCAGCATAAAACACTGTCATTGTAGGATCATTGAGGGACAAAAACTACATTTAATTTCATACTTGCTAACTCACTTCTTGACTCAAGTTTATGCAAGTCTACAAGTTAACTCATTTTCTCTGCCTAAAATCATAAACTCGTAAGAGTCTGTGAGTTAACCTAAGAGTTTAACAACAACTATAAAGTCAGTGCAAGGAAACTAAGAGCAATAAGTTCCCTTAAACCCTATATAGCCTTTTTCACTATCATCGTCAATTCCAAATTCTTCTGAAATCAATAATAAGTATCAACTTGCAACAGAAAACACAAAAGCATGAAACCCATACAAATCAGGTGGTAGACACGGAATGACCATTTAAGTAGCTCTACTCTGAACCTCTTATTATCCTGGCTTCTAGAATGGGTTCTCAACTACACAATGTGCTTCTCCGATCTTAACGACCAAAACATCAAATTCTCATAAACACAAGATATAGTACACATTCATCTTTGATTACATAACATCCATCTATAATGCTACACCAATCCTTACTTTCCTTAATCTGAATTTGAATTTAATTACACATTTTGCAAGAAAGAGCCTAATCCAGATACCAACATATAGTTCCAATTTCCAAAGTCTCCGTAATTTTAACATTTAACCTCCATTTTCCCTTTTTCAATGCAATTCAAAATGTCAAAGCAACAACACTTGAAAATTCAAACCACTCCTGATAAGAACTAAATAGTAAATCACAACAACAACCAATCCATCATTAACTATACCTTATCACTATTATTCACGTTACTTTATATATACCTACAAACACAGTAACAGGAATAGCGACACTTGGTAAGAAACAGAAAATAAAATCAGCAAAAGCTGAAACAAAACTTGCACTCATTCTTAAGAATCTCAGCTGCAACTTATCTATTTGTAACTACATTGTCTCTCCCTTGAGCTCTTTCTTTATCAGTGTGTGGAACAAAGGAAGTTGAAAGTTGTAACTAACTAACATTTAAGTTTTAAATAACTAACTAACTAACCAACCTCCATCTCCGCTTCTGGCGGCGGCGGTGGAGCGGCGGATGGAGGATCCCGGCGAGTGAGGGAGGCGAGGCTTAAGCGACGTCGTTCTGAGGTGGCTGGTGCGTTCGAACTTGACAGCGCTTGGCCTCTGAGCCAGAGCGACACCGTTTCTGTAAGCCATTGGAAGTAAAGTAGATGTGGAAATTCAAATGGAAGCGTTTGTGTTGTGAGGGTGAGTTACTGAGTTTTTGTTTTGAAGCGTCTCAATTCATAATTATTCAAAACGCACAGAAAAAAAAAAAAAGAAATAAAATAAATAAAGTGAGTGAGGGATGGATTGTGCAGAAGACGTGTCCGTGACTCTCGAATGAAGAGGGAAGATGGGGGAACCGGGTGGGCCATAGAGGGAGAAAGGGAGCGAAAAAGATAGTACCAGAACTGTCACGTAGTTAATTTTTTCTTTTTTTCTTTTTAAGTAAAACTCATGCAAAATTTATTTATAAACACAGATTATGATGTTATTATTGAAAACATCTTTTAGTATTTATAAATATGAACAAATTTATTTTATTTTATTTTAATTTTTTATAAAAAAATTATAAAAGAGAAAACTCTCTATTTCACCTTCCTTTAGTTTGATGATACAGGTTATTTATACACAAAAATAACCATAAGAATTGAAGTCAAGTCATGGTATGTGTATCCTAACCCTAGTGGGTAATGTGAATTATGTTTGACTATGAGTGTTATTATTATTAGTGTGTCTATATCTTATTATGTGATACCCATGAAAGAAGTGGGTGAGGCAGTGAATGAGAAATAATAGTGTCCTGAAAGTAAAGAAACAAAGAAAGTGAGTTTGGTCAGAATTGAGTCACACTAGACCATGCAGTCAATTGCCTCAATCAGTTAGTGGGAAATGTTGTAGGTGGTGCCTTAAATCCAAAAGACAAGTAGACAAGTAGGGTGTGATGAATTTAAAATATGTAACACAACTACATGTGATAATAACAAAGGATCCTGTGAGGTTCTATTTTGTGTTTTGTATATTTTAAAACAATAAAATATAACAAATATCTCTTACATTGTATGAGTAGTTGTCAATTGGATATGACCTGAAAAATGTATATTTGATAATATTTAAGAACGTTAATTTAATCGATCAAATTTAAATTATTTGAATTGTGGTTTGTGAACGTATTATAATACTTAACATTGATGGTAGAAATTTGAGTATTGATTAAATAAATTAGGAAACTTAAGAAAACCTTTTGATCAAATAATTAATTAGAGAAAATTATTTATTTGATTTAATATAAAAGCCTACAAGATATGTGTTATAAAATGACAAAAACATGTGTTTGCAAGAGAACTAGCAAGATTGGTCTTTCAAAAAAAGAAGAAGAAGAAGATTGCTCATGCATTTGAATGAGTTTAATGGTTTATAAATGTATGTGAAATATAAAAAAATAGGATTTTGAAATATATTTATAGATAATGAAAAATAAAAGTTAAAATATAAAAATATTGGCATTCTAAACTTTCAAATTTAGTATATCTTAAAAAAAATTAATGAAGATTTATAAATATCTTATACTTAATATTATTTAAAAAATAATTTTCTTTTAAAAATTAAGAAAATCAAAACACATTTGATTGGATAATTGTTAAAAAGTACTTTAGATATAAGGAGAAAAAAATAATATTTGAAAACTATGAAAAAAAAATCATTTGAAAGCATAAATAATTGATATTTAAGATGAAAAAAGAAATTTAATATAAAATTTAAGAGTAATTAAAACTGAAATTTAAAGAGAAAGAATAACTTTTAACATAAGGTTGAAAATAATTAATAAATTAAAAAATTAAAAAATATACATATACGATAAATTATATGTAATAATAAAACCATGTATTGCAGAAAAATAAAAATTCAAAGTTATAATATAAAATTAAACTGTATAAAGTACTTCCTTTTCTTTAACTAGTTGTAGTAACCCATACAATCTAATGATATGAGCTTCAATTTTCAATATTCATTATTATGTTGGATAAATTAACCATTATTATGGGAATAGTGAGCTACCACCACATTTGAAATGACTTCCCTTTATAAGCGAAATTTTCATATGATCCTCTACCAGAAAAAAAAAAAAAAAAACATTTTTATATTCTTTAGATTAATTAGAAACTTTTGTTTAAGTTTCTTTTTTTTTTTTACCGCAATAAGTGTATACAATCTCACAAAACACTTATATTAACAAAATAAGTTTAAATAAATTATCCATATGCTCGTTTAAACGGTTCTAATATTTTAATTTATGTGATTTTACTTTTTGTTTTTATTTTTATTTTTATTTTATCATTATTTTTAATCTTTATGTCAAATTTCGTTCAATAATTAATGAAAATATATCAGAAATATAGTGTGTTTGACATTACATTAATACTAAATTGTAACTTATTTGAATTTTCACTAACTTATAAGTTTGTTTAGTTTTTTTTTTTTACAAGATAAGTTTGTTTCGTTAAATTAACAGTGTTTAGTAAAATAATTTATTGTATTTCAATAGCTTATAATTTTTAAGTTATAAGTTTCTTTTATCTAGTTTATATAACTAATAAGTTATGATCATGTTTAGCAAAATTACAAGATAAATTACCTTAAAGTTAAAAAAATAGGCTAGTAGTTGTTAGTTGAAAGTT
>JAMLFT010008693.1:0-13452 GCA_026544285.1 Pachyrhizus erosus | reverse complement strand
AATGTGTTATATTTTAAAGTTTTGATGATAAAATTTTTGAAATTAAAAATAAAATAGTAAAATTAAAACAAACACTGAAGTACAGTGATAAAATATATAATTAAGCCAAAATATTAAAAATTTGTTTAGTTTGAGAAAAAGTTCTATGTTTTTATTTATTTATAGTTATAATTATGAAATTGAAATTTTAAATGTTTTCATCATTTTCTGAATACGTATTTAAAAACATGAAACAAATTTAAAACAATGTAACCTTATTATTATTAAAATAGGAAATGAAAATATTTTTTTAAAAGACAAATTGGTTTTAATTCTATCCTTTAATTAAAGATACTAGTTTAATTTTATATTATGTATCGTAATTGTGCTATATCTTATTATTCCTAAAATTTGTACTGTAGTAATTATTATTTTGTGTGTCATTGTCATATTATATTCCCATTGAGAGAACTGCGTGTTATATAACTTAGTTCCACGCATGCACTTGTTGGATTTGAAGTATTTCATCGTAGTATTGTCAAATCTATTTCAAACAGCTGGAAGGACCTGCGTATAGTTAACATTTTGTGCGATCCATACACACTTCACATCCTCTAGAAATGACAATGACATTTTATCTCAGAATATTTCTTATTTATAATTGAAGCAAGCTAACCATGCAACCACTTCCATATCTTTCTACTCTCTCGATTATTCCATGCTTTCGTGCAAATGTATATAGCCAAAGACTTAGCTTTATTAGCGTTATCAAGTCTGTATCAACAGTAAGTCACGTAGGGAGCAATATTCCTAGGACGAACAATTTCTATATATATAAAACACTAGCCAACTAGTCCAACACCGTTTTATGGTTGTTACAATTTACAAAATATTTTAGGTTTTGTTAGTGTTATATAATAAAAGAAAGAATGTTATTTACACAAACAGATCCTTGGTTGACACTTTACAATTTCATTGCATTAACTAAACTTTCTTGCAAATGAATCAAATTCTATACAATTTGCTCACAAGATAAAGATTAAGTGCAATAATCAATTATACACTCTAAACTTGGAGTGTTTACATTTTTTAAAATCACAGGGACCCATGTGATTTTAGAATAGATAGAGTGAATAGCAAGAATAATAATTGTTTAGCATGCTCACTGTGTCATAGAATTATGTGTGTAACGGAGAAGTCCACAAGCCTTTATATAAGTTTGCTGTATTTTCTAGTAAGAATACATACTCTAGAATCAGAAGGTATGAGATGTTTCAATCCGTTAATGCCTTTTGAGTTCCTTAAATCACATCTGTGGGCCCGAAAACGAATCAGTTATGCTTGCGTAGAGTTTAAGAATGACGATGGACTTATAAGATTTGGAACAGGATGATTACTGGATGTGACTGATCAATTCTTTTTTTTGTTAGAATTTCACTTGATATCTTAAGTGAAGGTTTTTATGTCTATTTCTTTATTTAATTACAAACATTAATAATAGGTGTTTAAATTAATCTTGGTGATTCCTTGATGTCTCTTTGTACTTAGCCAATGAAATTATAACCATCGTGCTTTGTTACCTCATTAGGTCCAATCTATTTATAAGTAGTCTTAATTTTTTTTTAAAAATTTGTACTTGTATTAAGGTCATGATTGCATAGTTATTTTTTTTTACATGGTATTGTTTCATCCTTGTATTATGGGATATTTAAAAATATCATACTACATCACATTCTAATTGAAGTGCCTGAAATAAGAAAATCACCATTATATTTGAATGACAGGACACATAAATCATATTTTCATTGATTAAGTAAAGATAGACACCAAAACCCTCTAGGCACCGGAGGAATCACCTAAGTTAATTTTATTTATAAACTTAACATGAATTTTTAATTTTGTCCTTGCATAAAAACTCCACATTTTATTTCCTACATAAAAAATGGTAAAGGGTCAATTCCAATTGTTATAAACACTGAACATAAGTTTGTCCGAGGTAGCATTTGAACTATTATTACACATGGAGGTGCAAACACTAACTAAAGTAAACGGTAAGGAGTAAGGACCGATCCATTAATCTTTTTCACGAAAATACTGAAATGTAGTGTTTTTTCACATAAAAACCAAATCAATATTGATTAAGTATAAGAGCCAAAATTTTAATGACTTAAAATTTGTAAATGTCTATGGAGAAAGATAACAGGGAAAATATTCTCACTGCAAAGCTCTCTTGAAAATCTAATATTAAAACAATAAAACTCATTTCTGCAATTGTTTTTTTTCCTATATCTAGTAAATTTGTTGTTGAATCATCACGTGGTACAGTGAAGATTTATACAAACGAAGACTGCCAAGAAGCAAAGCAAAAGATGCAGAGAAGCCTTTTCACTTATCTGTCCAAGATAGGAGCTCAAGATGCAAGTTGTCTTTCTTAAAACTTATCCTTTTGATAACCATATGCTGCACTTTTATAACACTCCTGTACTCTCCGGAGGTTTACAATACCAACCATTTATCAAGTTCTGGCTCTCGGTAAG
Organism: Pachyrhizus erosus; assembly: GCA_026544285.1. NCBI lineage: Eukaryota > Viridiplantae > Streptophyta > Magnoliopsida > Fabales > Fabaceae > Pachyrhizus > Pachyrhizus erosus. The sequence goes on along the minus strand of JAMLFT010008693.1, from coordinate 10,936 downwards.
TATAAGTATTATTCCTCTTTACTTGCAAATGCAACACAAATATATCTTCACTCCCTAGATTAAAATTTTCTAACGTGAATTTGATAGGGATTCAAATTTTCATTACATTTAGGATTAGTTTGGTATCTGTTAAAAATGAGAGGGGAAATTATAAAAAAAATCATCACTAAATTTTTCACCCAAACTTTATAGAATAAATAATACATAAACGATAGCATTAAATATTTACATTGTTAACTAATTATAAATCGTCATAATAAATATGTTAATTTTTATAATAATAAACTTAAAAATTTATATTAAGTACGATCTTTTTATTGGTTAATAATATAAAAATATAAGACTGAGAATGCATGCTTGTTAAACTCAATTCTGTGGGAATATGAAAAAACTTCCTTGTAATTTAAATTGATATAAAAAATTTACCTCTTATCAGATTCATAACTTTGAAATTTTCCTGTGCAAATATCCGATCACCTAATAACCTGATTTTTGAAAATGTGAAACAAACAATTTCTATATACGAAGTAAGGAAAGAAACGAATCATCATTAGTTATATACTACAAAGTAAAACTTCATCATATTAATGGTTGAATTTGAAATCCTTTAACGAAAGTGGTGTAACGTGTGAGTGTATCTTCTAATTTTGCATACAGGTGGATATGGGGTGGCTCAGATCCTCGTTACTTGTCCACTGTAGACACTGACTGGGATGACATACTAAAAATTACGGAGAAGCTAACAGGGGAAGATGAACTTCAAGGAATTGGGCTTGTAAATTTCAACAAGACTGAACTAGCACATTGGGAGCATCTTATTCCTGATGCAACACATGTTGTTCTGCCTCTGGAGTATGCTGCAAAAAATGTGACATGGGAGTCCTTGTACCCGGAATGGATTGATGAGGAAGAAGAAACTGAAGTTCCTGTTTGTCCTTCTCTACCAAGTCTTAGATCCCCAGGCATAAAACTTAACCTCATTGCTGTGAAGCTTCCTTGTAGGAATAGAGGAAATTGGTCTAGAGATGTTGCTCGTTTGCACCTGCAGCTTGCAGCTGCTAGCCTTGCAATCTCTTTCAAAGGCAACTACCCCGTTTATGTGCTCTTCATTACTAACTGCTTTCCAATACCAAATTTGTTTACATGCAAAGAACTAGTTGGACGTGAAGGGAATGTGTGGTTATACAAACCAAACTTGAGTGTTTTGAGAGAAAAGATCCAGCTTCCTGTAGGGTCTTGTGAACTTGCACTTCCTATGAGAGGCAAAGGTAAGTCATGCTCTCTTTCTGTCCCTCACATTTTTGACACAAAACATCATTATATGCCTTCAAAAGCATAGTTAATTGTTGCATATGTCTATGTTTCACCAACAAGGTTTTTAAAATCAATCTATGATCGCAACTTTGGTGGCAATATCAAGGTTTTTGGGGATCGTTACCACAATTGTGGTTACATTAGTTATATTTGTTCACAATTTCTCTAATGCGACCACAATTTAAAACCACGTTCACCAACAATAACCTGTTGACATTTACATGTACTTGATATTTTGATGATTACTTAAGACTCCCAAACACAATAAACAGAAATGGAAACTTGAGGAACAAAGAAACTGACTTTTTTCTTTCATGCTTAAACACGCTACATTCTCAACCACGATCGTGAGAACTAAACTGACATATTTAATGTGTTTGTTGAATGTACTACTACTATCATGTTTTTGTCATTATATTTTTGTTATCATCAAGTTGACACTAAAGGCATTGAATTCATTGGAAGCAGAGCTGGTTTACAATGGGAATGCTCCTAGAGAAGCCTATGCTACAATTCTGCATTCAGCTCATGTTTATGTTTGTGGGGCTATAGCTGCGGCACAAAGCATCCGCATGTCTGGATCAACTCGAGACCTAGTAATACTTGTTGATGAGACGATCAGCAGCTATCACAGAAGTGGTTTAGAAGCAGCAGGTTGGAAGGTTAGAACGATACAAAGGATCAGAAACCCCAAAGCTGAGAAAGATGCTTACAATGAATGGAACTACAGCAAGTTCAGGCTATGGCAGCTGACAGATTATGACAAGATAATATTCATTGATGCAGATTTGCTCATCCTAAGAAATATAGATTTCCTATTTGGAATGCCAGAAATTACTGCCACTGGAAACAATGCCACTCTTTTTAACTCAGGTGTCATGGTGGTTGAGCCATCTAATTGCACATTCCAGCTCCTGATGGATCATATTAATGAGATTGAGTCCTACAATGGGGGGGACCAGGGATATTTGAATGAAATATTTACATGGTGGCACAGGATACCAAGACACATGAACTTCTTGAAGCATTTTTGGATTGGTGACGAAGAAGAGAATAAACAAACGAAAACTATGTTGTTTGGCGCGGAGCCTCCAATTTTGTATGTCCTTCACTATCTAGGTGTGAAGCCATGGTTATGCTTCCGGGACTATGATTGTAACTGGAATGCTGATATCTTTCATGAATTTGCAAGTGATGTTGCACATGCAAAGTGGTGGAAGGTGCATGATGCAATGCCTGAGCTTTTGCAGCAGTTTTGCCTGTTGAAGTCAAAGCAGAAGGCACAATTGGAGTGGGATCGTAGGCAGGCTGAAATAGCAAACTACACTGATGGGCATTGGCGAATTAAAGTTAAAGATAGGCGCTTGAAGAAATGTGTAGATAATTTGTGCAACTGGAAAAGCATGTTGCGGCACTGGGGAGAGACAAATTGGACAGATGACGAGTTTTATACTCCAACACCACCTACCATTACCACAGCATCTCTTTCTGCTTAATGAGTTGTAGGTTGCACTTTCTATTTTCCTCACATATGTTTAAGTTTCCTAGTGGTAGGAAAAAGGGATGAAGGACACATTTTTCCTCATACATATTTTTTATGCATAAAAATGGTGTATTCTATTCTATGGTCTGATTCTGATGATATAGTAAAAGATGTCACCACAAATCAATTTTACAGGAGTTTGCCTACATGAATCAATCAATAATGGTAGCAATGTAGACAATAGTTCTAAGCCGGATAGACACTTCTTGGTTACATAGACGTAAGATATGCTTTCATGTTTGAAGAGTACAAGCGGAAAAAAATCAAGGATAACTGTATCCAAAGCACGTGACAAACGATTAGAGAGACAGCAACAAGACAGGTAGGTAGTAGGTAGTAGGCTGAGTTTAAACGAATCATTAAGATATTTGGCATTAACTAGTCTTTTTAACTTGTATGTCAGCATTGCTTTGATGAAAGCAAAGTCAACTAGGAAGCAACACTTACAGCCGGTAATGTTTATCTCGGTATCAATGAACATAGCTTTCAAACATTACGGCACCAAGACATAAAGCCCGTTATACCCAATCATACTCAACCAGGTCATAACAAACTTAGATGACATGGCATCCAAACACAAAACACGTGGCACCTCAGTAACTCCTTTTCCCTCCAAACCTCCCTAAATAAAGCTGACTACTCACTGTAGCTGAGGTCTCTCTTCTAAGTCGGAACTAACTTTTGGCCTACATTTGAAAAGAACCTCTCTCTTCACCATTAGAACGATATTCCATCTCTGACGGAATCCTCCCACAACAGACGTGAATTTAATCACACCACTTGGACTCGAATTGAAATTAAACTATGAATGCTTTTGGGGTTTGATTTAAAATTTGAATACAAATGCAAACAAACCACAAGGTATCCAACTAATGGGACACAGACCTAGCAGTTAGAACTAATGCTCGGTATTCAACTATGTATATATCTAAGGAAATTGCAGAACCATTCTTAGAGAATATCCAGAATAATAGAAAACTATCACCCAATGAGAGCATTAGTAACTCATTGTTAGCCACAATCTTTCAAGAGTGGAACAAACTTTGTACTCAAGATATTAACTACAGAAATCTTGGATAAAAAGACATTTGTTTTTATATGAAATTAATCACTCAAACAGTTCACGTTATTATAATTTACACAATTATACTATAGCTTTACTGAAATTTCTGCACACCTGCATTTACTAGGATGCATGTCTTTCTAACTCTTAACAACTAACAAGCGTCATTCTTTGGTCTGAAGGTACATCGCCAATCATTTCCTAATTCTAAAGCTGATAGGGAAGCCGTCACTGATTCATTTATTAGAGAACCATATTTATATATTTCAAATAGTCGGTTAGTTATTATTTTGCAGACAGTTAGTTGCCCTTAGTTAGTTGTCCCTTTCTTCTATGTTTTGTGATAGCTAGTAGTCTTGATTCTATATAAATAGGATCTGATGCATTCTTTGGCTCTGAGACTAGTGAGTTTTGCTTCATTCTGAATGTCACGAGATTCATTTTCTCTGTTCATGGTTCTTGATCTCAGCATATGATTCTTGATTTTTCAATTCAAAGCTCTTAAATCTCTCGCAATTTTCATCTTGGTTTTATTTGATACCACCTCTCATCATAATCGGTGGATTCTTCATTATTTTCTAACTTACAAGTGACACAGCCAATTTCAGGACAAATTTGGGGTTAATAATTAGTGTCTGGTCCAACGATCATGTACACGCAGTAAGATGCATAAGTTAATAGGGTTTAGTAACTAAACACATACTATTATTTTACCGGTAAAAAGACAATAAATTTTTATTTTACAAATGGAGAAGTATAATTGAAGGCCCCGCTACTGCCATCTACCATGATATTTGAAATACAATCTAATCACTCTACCAGTCAACAAAAGGTGAACACGTGAATTGCTTTCAAAACGTCTTAAGACCATTCGGCAGCATGTGACCGTCTGCCTGCTAGATTTGTTCTACTGCATTATAAAGTACATCATCTCGGCAGGTAGATCGTAACTAGAAAACTAAAATGCACCTCTAAAATAACATGATACAATAAGCTTCCTGTTACGCCCGGGGACCCTGGTAACATCGATAACTTTGATAATGAAAGTTTCCTAGCAATCTCACATGATATGCAAGCAAAAGTAAAAGTCGTTTCTTAGGGTACCGAAGTGCTCTATGCGCACTGGTTGACCTCATTCAAGTGCAAGCACTTTCATGTCAGTCCATCGAGCCAAGGTCATAATGTGAATAGGGATAACTCATAAAAAGGAATCCTCACCGAAAAATAAAAAGGAATAAAATAATTAACTTCTCTGAGCAAAGTGGTCGTGTTGTTATTCAAGGAAATCATCGCCATTTTTCATTTAGCTAGTGTGATGGAAAAGCGTTCGGGCGATGAGGTCTTGTCTTCGCAACAGCTCTAGAGATTGAAAACAATCAAAGATTATAAAAGCCATTGAGCCCATAATGGGTTTTCCTTTCATATCCTCTTTGACTAGTTACATCGATTGGAAAGATTTGTGGAACCTACTAGGTTTACTTGATCAGTTCAAGATTCTATAATAGCCATCAGGCAAAAAGAATATAATTTTTTTCAATCGATGGCCTACCCAATAAAATGAGTAGTATCAAGTATCAATACTAAGTATCTGCCACCACAATTGACATAGCATTTGAATTTCTCCTTATGGATTTCGACATTGTACTGGCAGTTCCAAAGTGGATGTAAAAAAAATACCCACTTACTGATATGATCATATGATCACTCCTCCTATTCCTCACTCAATAATCACTCCTAGGATGGCCTATTAATTGAGATGATGATTCCAATCATCTCCTTGAATGAAACTCTGCACTGAATATGAGAACACGTGTTTGGCTGGGATCCGGTTACTCCAGGGCACCCTCTGAGTCAAATTAGAACCAGGTCCTGAGTTCTCAAATTCTCCATAATAAAGTGTTTTCAGCGCAAAATCCCCACTCCATGGCATCCAGCCCTGTGGTGTGATAAGGGCTTCCAAGAATGAATGGATGAAAACTGTTCTAGAATACTCCTTCCACGGCCTACCCAAATAGTTGCTGTGAACTTTAGGCTTGCTATAATACAATGCCATGTATTCCTCAGTACCATTAATCAAGCAGTTCTGGAAAACAAATCCTGTTGACTGAGCAGGGTCTGTCCTGCCATGGGCAGTAATGGCATTGCTCTCTCCTTTCTCTGGCCTGGCTTGCCTCGGCCGGACTAGGATTTCACAGTCTTGAAAGATTGCTGCAGAGTTCCCAAAGATGAAGTCCACGTTGCCTATTATACGGCAAGACTTATAAAACTGGCGCAGGGAATGAGCATAAACAGTGTCTTGATTGCCTATGAATTCACAGTTCTCAATCACAGAAAGATCACTGTCTGATCTGAAGGCCACTGCTTGGTGAGCATTTGGACCAGCCGTGTTCTGAATTGTGAGATCCTTTGCTATAAATCCATCCCCAGCAACCCCTGCCAAGTTAAATAATCAAGCCATTAAGACAGCTACTCTATGCATGTCAATGTCATCCCAAGTCCTATACAAAAACAACACAGCATGCCGTACTTCAGACCAGTTTCCAAAAGAAGTTGAAAACTTCCAATTTATAACTCAATGATTAGTCTCGCAGTCATATTACTTAAGATGTACAAGCAACCCACATAAATCATTTCAGAAAGGCTTGCAACTTTTTTTACCCTTCCTACATAAACAACTGTTATAAGGAACAATTGCTATATGAACAACCAAACCCTTCTGCTCATTTTTCTAGTTACAGGTTAGAAAGAATTTTGAAGCAGTTCTTTTAAGTAGTTTTGGTGTTATTCTCCTGTCAAAATTAAAGTTTCACATCAATAACTAATATTAATCTTTAATTATTAGATGGATTAAAATGAAACACCAATTCTGGTTAATAAACCACCAAAAAGTAAATTTTAAGTCTTGTCATATGAAATATAGAGCAACAGTCGGTGAAAATTGTAGTGTGTATTTTGAGTAAGCATTTGTAAATTTTTTATTTTAAATAAAATTAATTTTAAAGTAATATAATTTATATTTAAATATTTTTATTCTAAAAGTAAGATAATAATAAAATTCAATACAAATTTTTTTATCCAAAATTAAATTAGCTACTATTTCCACGAAATGATGTATTTGATCACGCACAAATACTGTCTAAAATAATTTTAACTTAGTTAAGTCCATGTTTGAATTGAAATTAAAAATGCTATGCATGTGCTGCAATGGAAATCTAATAGATAAAAATAAAAACAAGAATTTTGATAAAATTATCTCAAAAGTATTTTTTTGACTTCAAAGATGCACAAATTCTAGATGAGAATCAATTGTAATGTGAAACTAAACATCCGTACATTTTAACAAAAGTGACATTAGAAAGCTAGTGTTTGAACGAACGTACTTGTTTCTAGACAATTATAATGGAATGTGAATATGCCCAGTCAATCTAGAAAAACAAAAAACAAAAGATGGAAACCTTAACGAAACTGACCTACGGTGGCAGAGTTGTAGGTTGTCATTCCGGGCTGGCCCACGTTAGCAGATCCCGTGATGACAGTCTTACCCATGCCATCTCCCAAGAACACCACATTCCTCTTCCTCAACGGAATCCTCACCCTCTCCTCATAAACCCCTTCTTTTATGTATATCACAAATCTCCGTTCCGCGTCATCCGGCGCCGCATTAACCGCATCCTGCACCGTCTCGTAACACCCGTTACCGTTACCCTTACACACCGTAACGTCCGCCGTCAACTTCCCCGTTATCTTGGGTCCTGCCCCGAGTCCCTCCGTCCCGGACGGCTCCCAGAAGCCGTCACGCTCGGTCAGGGGTGGCCTCCAAGAGGCGGTGTCGTTTCCGAAGAGGTCGTAAGAGAGCATCATGCTGAGAGCGTTGCTGGAGAGAATTACGAGGGAGTCTAGAAACGACATCGTTTCGTCGACGAGTGAAATGTGATTGATGTACTTGAGGCCCGACCAGCAGCCGTACTGGTAGCCGAGGGACGCGCTCATCCAGACACGTGCGTCTTTAATGGCGCCGCGCGGGAGCGCGTGGGCGGCGAGAGAGGTGCGATAGTGGGAGTAATGGAGGACCTGGAGGCAGCTCTTGGCGGTGGCGGTGCGGGTGTGGTTGTCTGCGGAGGCGTCCACGATGGACTGCACCTTGGATCGGGCGAGGACGAGATTGGAGGAAGAGGTTGTGATGGCGGATTGGATGATTTGGATGGGGGTGGGGTTAGAGGGAAGGTGAGGGGTGAGGGAGGAGTGGCATTGGAGAGGGAAGCGCGTGGCCTTGCAGGCTTGGTTGATCTCAACAGCGGAATGAGGGTGGGATTGGAGAAAGAAGAGGAAGAAAATGAAGAAGAGGGATGCCATAGAGATGAGGAGGAGTGTGAATCTGATGAGGATTGAGATTGTGAATGGGAAGAATGAGGTTATGGGTTTATTGGGTTTTCTCATGATTGGTTGGGATGAATTTTAGGAATTTATAATAATAACAAGGCAGGTTATGGTTTGATTCAGGTATTGTTGGGTTGATGGAGGAGGGTAAATGAGTAAATGAGTTTAACGTGAAGAAGGGGAATTACTTACTAATTGGATGTAGTTTTAGGAGTGAAGACAGAGAGTAAGTGAGAAGACAGAGTGCGAATTTGCGATGAGAGATCTTTCAAGTGAAAATTGAAAATGATTGTGGATTCAACTTTCAAGTGGGAGTCAGAAATTTATACATCCCACACCTGTTTCGGTAGAGTGTGGTACACTCGTACGTGACGCCCCGTCACCATTCATGTGTCTGAATAGGGTTAGAAATCAGTCTACCTAAACAATTTAATTTGGTAACAATTCATTTAGTTTAAAATTCAACTACACTTTTATATAAACTTTTTCTTTTAGTTCGAATTTCATGCAATGTATGTTTTTGAGCCAATTATTTCAATTCATTAACTCCATTCGATTTAAATATTTATTTATTTTATATAAAATAAAAATAATGTTAAATTAATTATATAAATTTAATAATATATATACATATATTAATATATATAAATTAAGTTAATTCATAAACTAATCAAATCAAATATAATTTAAGTTCAATTTTTATATTTAAGAAGTTTAGTTTTTAATTTAATTTAGTTTATAAATAAATATAACGAACTAATTATCATATTAAATCTTAAATTATATACAAATTAATTCAATTAACTCTCATCCCTACATTTAGAGATGGTGCTTTGTTTTAAGATATAATAACATTTTATGGACATGTATTATTGTAGTTGATAACTAAATCATATATCAGACTCCCCTTTTAATATTTCATAGGTTTGAAACCAAATGACATAAAACCTTTTATATATAAATATATTAAAATGTAAGTATACACAAAAAATGATGTTATGCCAAAACTATAGATATGAGAAAAGCAGGAGTGTAAGAAATGTCCTTAAAATCATCATACGAACCTCTAGGGTGAGAAAGGGATAAAGATGACAACGATGATGATAACTAGAAAGAAATATCAATTATCTTTACTCGCATTGCATGTCGAAAATAAGGTAGTGTGGGTTAAATCCACCAAATGAAAAAAGTCAAATGTCTCAAGATATGCATACATATCATCTATTGGGTTTAGAGTAAACCGAAGATGACCCACAAAATGGTTGACGCCCTTAACTACATCTTGATTTCATCATCCATTATAACAATCAATGCATAGGTGGTGATGCAACTCGATCTATACCTGTCACTAAAAAAAGAAAGAAAGGAATGAGTCTTATTGCTTCATCAAGAAACACATGGACGAGCCAAGAAGATATACAAAGATAATCAATCATACTCATGCAGTTGTTTAACGTTCTCATTCGTAGTACTATAAATATTAATACCTAATTCTTTAAATATTCATCATAGTGACTAGCTGCACTAGAACTCCCAAAACTTAGTGGTTTTACAATTTTTGAAAATATGGATGGATATTGGGAGTACCCCTTTCATTACAATATAATAGCAAACTCTCACCAATAAAGACTAGACATCGTAAATTATTAGGGTTACCAAGATAGCTCGTGCTCATGCACTGGGTGTCATACCCCAAGGCATCACAACCCTTACGATTTGCACCTTAGAATACCAATATGTATTTCATCCATTCTCCAAGGATTAACTTCTCAACAACTTATCCTCATTAGGATTGTACTTTTTCTGTCATTGTGGGAGAGATTCTACTAGCATAGATACCGAGCATGAGAAATTGGCACACGACCTTTGAAGTCTCATACCTCATATCTCAATAATCAAGGTCATCACTTCCTTCACCCTTATTTAGTGAACAATGTCATTCTAATAACTGTTTTGCTCCTTTGAGCTATATAAAATTCATTAGTTGAAACATCTCACACAACTTTTTTATTCTTGTAGTTTTGACATTTTACCTCTCACTTGTATTTATATGTTCATTCTTGCAATAGGATCTCGATCCACATAACACCACATCGCGATGGATCCACCACGCAAGTGAAAACAACATATGCTCCTCTTAGTTTTACAATATCTTAACATCTCAAGTTTTATGAAAATCAAAATATTAGAATATTATTTGTCCCTAAGTTACACTCTTTTGATTAAGGGTTTATGATTTCCATCATCGTTTAAAAACAAACAACACCATAACTAATTCTAATTGTTATAATTTTGCGTTATAAGTTTTTCGAACCACACACAAAATAAACGTTATATTTACAACATTCCTCAAAATAAAAAATAGAATTCATATAGAATTTAATATGTCAAAATGAAAATTTATATACAACTTAATATAGACAATTTTAGACAATTCAATTTCACAAATAACACACACAAACAATTGTTTGAAATTCACACTTTTTGGATCTTAAAATCCAAGATCACAATTAAATAATAATGCTTATGCTATACATAACAATATACAATTCAATATTTAGAAAAAAAAAATCTAAGTTATATAAATTTCTATAAAAAAATTCTTTGTTTTTACTCAAGAAAAAAGGTACAAAGTTTCC